>PVJC01010604.1:0-43373 GCA_004026665.1 Murina feae | reverse complement strand
TCTCCACATTTTGACTGCTTCCCTGCATTGATAGAGTGGCTTTCTGTGCCAGGTGTCCTATAGGGCCCTGTGATTCAGCCTCCCCAATCACCTGGGTGGACACTCTTGTTGTACGCTTTTGAAGGCTGGGTGCACAGTCTTGTTGTAGTTATCACTGGGAGGTATCACTGGGAGGAAATGACCTCCAGGCCTTTCTCCTTGGTATTTGGGGTTTGGAACTTTTGGAGTTCTGTCCCAGCTGCAGTCCCTTAGGTTATGCTGCAGGCAGGCAGGTGCACAGCTTGGATGGGGTTGTAAGTTGGGTGGGGCAGGGTCTCAGAATCACTAGGGCGGAGCAACCCATGATGGCTCCCCCTCCACCAACTCCACAGCTTCTCCCAGTTTTGGCGTCTCCATGCCCTGGCGTCTGCGCGCCCCTGAGTCCCCAAGTCTCCACGTCAGTGATTGCTGTGAACAGCTCTGCTAGAACACCACTCGTCTTCCGCCCTGTTGCCTGACAGCCCACATCACATTCAGTGTGACCCCAGAGTTTATAATCTCCTTTCAAGCCACTGACCCAGGTGTTGCCACCGCCCCCTTTTGCCTGTGCCACCTCTGTTTTGCGTCCGTACCTCTCAATTTTGGTGCCGGGAACTTCTACTCAGTCTCAATGCACTCCTTCTCTTGCTTTCAGCTGTAAAGCTTCCCCTCCTTTGGTTCTGGAGGATGGCTGTTTATCTTTATAGTTCTATTTTTATTTTTTTAATGTATTTTATTGATTTTTTGCAGAGAGGAAGGGACAGGGATAGAGAATTAGAAACATCAATGAGAGAGAAACATCGATCGGCTGCCTCCTGTACACCCCCTACTGGGGATGTGCCCGCAACCAAGGTACATGCTCTTGACCAGAATGGAACCTGGGACCTTTCAGTCCGCAGGCAGACACTCTATTCACTGAGCCAAACTGGTTAGGGCATATAGTTGTATTTTTATAATGTAGTTGTGGGAGGCTGCGCATTTAGGTATATACCTCATGCTGCCATCTTGGTTCCCCTCCTGTCATTTTTCTGTAAGTCAGTGAGCTTCTCACAAATAAGTCTTTCAGCTTGCTACCCCCAGTGCCTAGCACAGTGCCTGGCACACAAGACACTCAGTTCATGTTCCTGAGCTGAATGAGCAAATGAAGAGCAAATGACTTGGCCAGAATAACAGAGCTTGGATTTGAACTTCCTGACCAAGAATCAAATCAGTGACCTTCTGGTGCATGGGACTACACTCAACCAACTGAGCCACACGATCAGGGCAAGACTATTTCTTTTTCTAACAGGGACTCACCAGAATATTACTTCCAAATCCCTAACTCTCTTCCTCCATCTTCCCATCTGTGAAATGAGGAGAATATTTCTTGCCCCAGAAGGCTTGTAGCTGCATATTGTTAAGATTCAAGGTTTATCCTCTTGGCTTCAAAATTCTTCCAAAGAGGGATGTTTATTTCTCCTTTTTAACCCAATTTCCTGTTAGATTAAAAGGATTTATAAACAGGAATTTTTTTTTTAATTTAGCTTCTTTCTAGTTGTCAACCTTAGCACTTTAGTATGACCGAGGCAGGTTTTTCCTGCAATAATTTTTTTTAAACTTTCCCATGTATCCAGGGGTGAATTTTTTACGGCATTAGGCCAAACCTGCTTTGTCTCCACAAGCAGAAGTGCAAAAGAAAGAAAATTACTTAACTGCTCCAGCTTTTTTATTTTTGACTTTCTCATCAGCTGTAAACACTCTTACCAAGTGAGAAACACGATGGGTAAAAAGCCCTCCAGTGAGGAGAGAATGTCAAACAAATTAGCAGAAAGTGAATTGCCTCTTCCCAAAGCAGCATGGGTATTTGATAATAAACTGAAAAACCTATTGTCCCTAAAGGGGTTTCCAGGAGAGCCTTCCAGGGCCCTCCACACCAGATTCCTTCCCTGCAGCTGGAATGAAGCTGTGGACTAATCAGAGATCCAGGGGACGAAGGCCAAGGGCTGGTTCATCAGACACACGGCGCTTCCCTGGAGTCACGGGCTCTACCTGCCAATCTATCTCCTTGGCCACTAAGGAGCCACCCTTCCAACACTTCAGAGAAGATTCGTAATTCCCAGCCCTGGCTGCATATTAGAAACAACAATCAGAAAGGACATATGCATCCCTATGTTCATAGCAGCACAATTTGCCATAGCTAAAATTTGGAAACAGCCTAAGTGCTCATCAGCAGATGAATGGATTAGAAAACTGTGGTACATCTACACAATGGAATACTATGGTGCTGTAAAAAGGAAGGAGTTCTTAGCATTTGCAGGAGTATGGATGGAGCTGGAGAACATAATGCTAAGTGAAATAAGCCAATCAATGAAAGAAAAATACCACATGTCCTCACTCATCTATGGATAATAATAACCATTATAAACTGGTGAACAAAAATGGATACAGAGGCAGAGCAGCATCAAACAGACTAATTACAGCAACAAGGACAGGAACATTGTGGGGGGGGGGGTTAACAGATCAGCTAAGGGACTTTGGTGCATGCATTTAAGCATAAATAATGGACACAAAACACTGGGGGGTAGGGGAGGTGGGTGGAAGGGCAGGGGGAAAAAGAGATATATGTACTAATCTTTGTAAAACCTTATGTAATAAAAAAAAAGGTTAATTTAAGGATCTGAAATGTTATAATAAAAATGACTTGTAGTTTAAAAAAAAAAAAAAGAATCAGCCAAGAAGCCTTAAAAGTGCCTGAGCTCCAGGAAGTCTGATTTTAATGTTTGAGGTTAGGTCCTGGGAATCGTCCTTTTTAAAGCTCCGTGAAGAATTCTAATATGCAGCCAGGATTGAGAGCCACGGTCATGGAGATCTGGACAGTGGGATTGCAAGCAGCTTGCTCAACTCAAAGAAGGAAGAGGGAATTAAATGTGATAAGAAACCCAATCCGTGATAATCCTGACACTCCACAAAAGGCCGATCTCACCCTTTTGCTCCCTGCCGGACTTTAAACCCTCTGTGCCTTCCCAAGATAAAAACGAAGTCCTGCCCTAACTGGTTTGGCTCAGTGGATAGAGCGTCAGCCTGTGGACTGAAGGGTCCCAGGTTTAATTCCAGTCAAGGGCATGTACCTTGGTTGCAGGCACATCCCCAGTAGGGGGTGTGCAGGAGGCAACTGATCGATGTTTCTCTCTCATCGATGTTTCTCACTCTCTATCCCTCTCCCTTCCTCTCTGTAAAAAATCAATAAAATATATTTTTTTTAAAAAACACAAAGTCCTTAGGAGAGCTGACTCCTCCCCACCATTCCCACTTCGCTCATCACACTGGCCCTCCCTCAAGTTCTTGGAGGCACCCCACTTCCTTCCACCAGCTGGCCTTAGCTTATGACATTCTTCTCCCTGCACCCCTCACCACACTTCCAATCCCCCCTCCCCCCGCTCCCCGTTTACACCTGTGAATGCCAGACATTGAGCCCTGCACAGGTGAATGGGGATGAGCCTCGCACAAGAGGATAACGAAGCACTTAAATCACTCAGAGCCGTGGCTAAGCCACCCAGCTTTTCAGGGCCGTTCACACTGGTAGCAGACTTCCCCGCCACTTAAGTTAAAACAAGATGACATGAAAGGAGATGAAACAAGTAAGAATATTGGATTCCTTTTTACCAAACGGCATGGACTGCTGGAGTATTAGCACTTATTTTGGTCTTATGTGCTTTTGTTGTGTGTTAACCGAATAGGAAAGTGAGGAGGAACTGGACTGCCATGAAGAAGCAGGAGGACCCCTCAGAGAAGATCATCAAGACACCCAAGGTAGAGACACAGCTGGGCTGGGCTGTAGGATCTTATCGCAATAACTGCCAGGTGAAGTTCACCCTGCTCAAAGACGCACACGGGGAATGACCACCCTGCCATTTCCTCCCAGGTCATGGGCTGGAGTCAGAATGCCAACCAAAGTGCTCAGTCTGACTCTGATGGGGTTCTTAGTGCATCACAAGCCAACTAATTGATAATAACATGCTTTTACTTACTGAGCCATTTCCTTCCTGCCAGCGGCTGCAGATGGATGGAAGAGAGTGGAGACTTGCAGGGTGGGAGGTATACAAAAAGGCCCCGCAGGCACCTCCCTCTGTGTTTCCTGCTTTCACAGGGGCTTGGACATGCAGCCTGGAGGGATAATATCCCGTCATCAGATGGGGAGCAGCACCTTTGGAGACCCAGAGCTGCTTGAGGGTGGCCTCCTCCAAAAACGGTGCTCCATTTCATAATGATGATGAGTCTAGGAAATATTGGGCCCAGAACTGGGCTTTTTGGCAGAGTTTACAGTTGCAGTCCCTGAGCAAGACACTAAGCTCTCCCATGGGGGTACCTGGGCGTGCTGCTGGGTGACGCTGCATAGCTAGGCTCAGGGAGCAGAGCTGTCCTTTCTCCTCCTCGCTTCTTGCAGGAGTGAAACCACGTGTGAAAGACTCTAGTTCTCAAGGAGTAAAGGGGCCCACCTGGGTTCTGCTTGTAGTTTGCTTACAAAGGCGTCCAGCAGAGGGAGCAAGTGCGAGCTGAAATCCTGGATTGCCCACTAACCATGCATCCAGGCCTGGGTGCACCCACTCAGAAGGGCTCCTTTGCCCACATGGCGCTCGTACCGGGCACCTTTCCCTAATTCACATCAGATGCTCTGTTTAGGCTAGAGCAGCGCTCTGGGCAGCTGAGTGGAGAGCATGGGCTCTGGAATAGGACCACCTCCACCTCAACCTCTCTGCCTCCGTGCCCACAACTGGGGCTGAAACCACAAGGTTGTCTGAGGACTAAATGAAGTAATCCGTGTACCATAGTCCTTTAGTGACTCTCCTGGGGGCACCTGGACCCCCATGGGTGAGAGAGACCAGAGGAGCTCACTGGAGATGAATGTGCAGTCCTGGATTTGGGGTTTCACCCTGAACCTGATCTTTCTCTGAGCACATCTTTTGCTATTACTTTCACTTGGCATTCTAGACAAAAGTAATTTCCATGCTCATTTAAAAAGCCTGCACTGCTCTGGGTATGAGACAATACAATATTATGGGAGCCCCACCCCTGGGTTTGGCAGAGCTTTTAAGCTAGGTTCCTGCAAACACAAGTATCCTGCCGCCTCCGTTTTCAAACTGAGTGACAACAGCCAGGGAACCATGCTCCAGTCCTCATACACTGGCAAGGCTCCCGGGTCCCCACCAAGGGCAACAGAGGGTCAACAAGCGCAGAACATGGCAAATCTAAGCAACGACCAAGTCAGTCAGACACATGACCTGCCTCATGGCAGCGGGACAGGCTACAGCTGAGCCCCATAAAGGTCATGCACACAGTCCTTAATGCAGCAAAGTATCACTGCAGAACATTAGAGAAGGCATTTGCCTGTCAGGAACGATAAGTGCTAATGTTGAAAAAGAATTTCCAATCTTTTAAAAATAGTGGGTGTGGCCCTAACCACTTTGGCTCAGTGGATAGATAGAGCATCGGCCTGCGGACTCAAGGGTCCCAGGTTCGATTCCAGTCAAGGGCATGGACCTTGGTTGCGGGCACATCCCCAGTGGGGAGTGTGCAGGAGGTAGCGGATCAATGTTTCTCTCTCATGGATGTCTCTAACTCTTTATCCCTGCCCCTTCCTCTCTGTAAAAAATCAATAAAATAGATTTTAAAAAATAGTGGGTGTGGAAGGGTTGGAGGGTACTGTTTAGGCAGCATCACAGTGATCAGCAGCATTGACTATGGAGCCTGATTCTCCGGGTTCAAATCCTAGCTCTACCACTTACTGTGTGGCCTTGAGTAAGTTAGTGGACTTCTCTGGGCTTTTCTTCCCCATCATCTATAAAATGGGGACACTAACAGTATTTATCTCATGGGGTGGTTGTGGCATAAACGGGTTAATGTGTCATGTTCTTCTAAGAATGCCTGATGCAGAATAAGGACTCACTAGAGATTAGCTATCAATCTATTTCTTTAAGACTTTAATTTTAGCAGCCATGAATTGCACTTTGTCAGGATAGACTTGCTCTAAGTTGGTAACATGATGATTTTTTAAAAATATTTTTTTTATTGATTTCAGAGAGGCAGGGAGAGGGGAGAGATAGAAACATCAATGATGAGAGGGAATCATTGATCGGCTGCCTCCTACACACCTCCTACTAGGGATCGGGCCGCAACCCAGGCATGTGCCCTTGACCTTAATTGAACCTGGGTCTCTTAAGTCCGCAGGCCAACGCTCTATTCACTGAGCCAAACCAGTTAGGACCATGATGATTTCCTTACTTTCCAAATCAGTCTCAGTGGGGTGGGGATTGCTCTGGAGTCCTCTGTATAAGTCCTTTTTTGCTTAAATCCAGATGTGGGTAGCAGACCCAATCTGAGAAAGCAGCTTTACCAGCCTCTGCATTCCGTGAAAGGTTATGTACTAGTTTATCTGATGTTATCCTCTCTGTAACCTTATGAGATAAAGTACATTATCCCTGTTTCACAGATAAGGAAAATGAGGCTCAGAGAAGCTAGGCAACCTGCCCAAGGTAACAGCCAGTGAATGGAGAGGCTGAGGTATGAACCCAGGTTCCTATGATTTCAAGCCGTTGGCTTTTTAAAAGAGCTGTAACTACATCCGTGTGTTTCTGACTAGAAAATAGGTACAAAGTCAGAATCGTCACATAATTATGGCAGCAATTTTTTAAGTCAGCATGAATCTGGCAGATTATTTAAAATCTCTATAAATCATTTTATATTACAGATAGATGAAGTTGAGGTCTAGAAGTCAAAACAATTATGCAAATTGCCGCTAATTATTAAAAGCAAAGCAAACCAAGTCTCTACTCAGTGTTTGTGGGTGTTTAGTTCAATTTAGTTTCGTTTTCACGGCCATTGCTCAGGGGCAGTTCCTGCCCCCAGGGGTAAATAGCTCCAGAAGACACAAGTGTACTGACTGCCCAACCTGTGCACAGAAGTGAGGGATAGCCAGTGTTGCAAAGGTTTCTCTTAAAGCTGTGGAGAAAACAGAGGCCAGGGTGTGTGCTCAGAGGCAGTGCCCCTGCCCCTAGAATCTGCAGTCTGGAAGGTGATCCCACCCCAGTGTCACCTCGTGACGGGGCTCCCCACTCCCTGGACAGCTCCGTGCAAGGCCTGCGCAGTCACTGGACACAGCCAGGCTCTGCTATCTGGAGCCCTGTACTGGGTTCAAAGAGCCTGCTAGTTCTCAGCAACCAGATGACCTACATGCTCTGTTGCTGCTTTATTTTTCCTTCTAGAAACTTCTCCTCCAGAGCAGGAAGTGGTGCCTCCTTAAGAATGTTTCCGGCCCTAGCTGATTTGGCTCAATGGATAGAATGTCCACCTGTGGGCTGAAGGGGCCCCAGGTTCAGTTCTGATCAAGGGCACATGCCCAGCTTGTAGGTTCAATCCCCAGTAGGGGGCATCAGTGATTCTCTCTCATCATTGATGTTTCTCTCTCTCTCTCTCCCTTCGTCTCTGAAATCAATAAAAATATACTTTTTAAAAAAAAAAAGAATGTCTCTGGCTCCCTCCATCAGCCCAGGACGAGAACCCCAGGACACAGCTATAGCCCTTGACCCTGAAAATTCTCTTCACCTTCCAGGAAGTAAAGCTCACTACTATTTTGACACCAAATTATTCAAAACCAAACAAGGACAATATAAAAAAGGAAATTTATAGACCAATCTCACTTATGATCAAAGACGTAAAACTCCTATAAAATATTAGCCAATCAAATCTTTAGATCTCTCTATCTAGATAGACAAAAATAGGTAAACATATAGATATATAGATAAAATAACTAAATTCATTTTATCCCAGGAACTCAGAAAAGATGATCTAACATTTGAAAACATGGTTATGTAATTCACATCAAGAGGTTAAAAAAAATTATTTACCAAAAACTTGCAGTAAACATCACACTTCAGTGGTATTCTCTTTAGACACAGGACTAGGATGAGGATGCCCTCACTCCTGGTTTCTATTTCCACACTGTGCCAGCGTAGTAGGGAAAGAGAAAGGGAAAGGATGAAGAGAAGGAAATAACGCTGTCATTATTCCCAATAGCGTTACTTACATGGAAAACCCAAGGGCCTCTACAGAGATAAGCTATTAAAAGACAAACCATTGCCCTAACCAGTTTGGCTCAGTGGATAGAGTGTCGGCCTGCGGACTGAAAGGTCCCAGGTTCGATTCCGGTCAAGGGCATGTACCTTGGTTGCAGGCACATCTCCAATAGGGGGTGTGCAGGAGGCAGCTGATCGATGTTTCTCTCTCATCGATGTTTCTAACTATCTCCCTTCCTCTCTATAAAAAAATCAATAAAATATAGTTTAAAAAAAAGACAAACCATTAAAAGAGCCCAAAATTCAGCAAGATTACTAAATGTAGATCAATAAATAAAAATCATTGGTGGGAAAAGGTTGTTTTAAAACATAAAGCATGATTTATAATGCAATTTTGAAGTAATTGTTATTATGGAAAACCCCAAGCATACACCAAGGTGAACAGAACAGTACAACGAGTCCCATGTCCCCCGCTCCTGGCTAATGTTCACCTTCGTCCCCCAACTCATTTCCCCTTTCCCTGTTATTTCTAAACAGATTCCAGGCTCATATCCTTTTACCCATGTACACTTGGGTACGTATCTCTAAAAGATGAGAAAAGACTCTTTTGACATAACCATAGCAATATCACTATTACATCTAAGAATTAGAATTATTCTTTACTGTACTTGAATATTCAATCAGTTTTTTCAATGTTCTAATTGTTTCACGATTGTTACAATTGTTTTAGAATTCATTGCAATGGGTTATATGACCTTTATGTCTTATTTAATGTATAGGTTCCTCTCCATTCTGCCTTCCTTTTAGCTTATTTTTAGGAAATTGAGTCACTTGTTCTGTAGAGTTTCCCTCAATTTAGATGTTGCTGATTGCATCCTCATAGTGTAGTTTCACAGGTTTCTCTGTCTTCTGTATTTCCTCTAAGTTAGTACTTAGATCTAGAGATTTGATCACAGACAGGTTTGATTTTTCCTTTTGGCAAGTCCACTTCATGGAGGGCGTTGTGTTCTTCCACCAGGAGACTTAATATTTGCTTGTCTCTTCATGATGCCAGCCGTTACTTATCCTTTCATCCGTGAGAGATTGCAAAATAGTGATGGTGAAATTCTGTCATTCTTTCTTCACTTATTATTTGGGAAATTCTTACAGAAAGAAACTTCCCTCTTTTATTGTTTAGTTATCCAGTGGTATAGACTATGTAGGAAGGCAGGAAAGATGTAATTTTTAAATATAATGCTATATATATATGTATATATATGTGTGTGTGTATATGTATATATATAATACATATATATACATCTTAGCAATAAATCTAAAAAAGGGCATGTCAGTTTCATGAAGAAATGATAAAATTGTATTAAATAAAAATAGACCTGAATACATACAATTTTCTATATAAAGCTGTATATAATGTTCATACTAGTAGATAGGAAGATTCACTATCATAAAGATGACAGTTCTCCCTAAATTAATCCATAAATTCAATGCAATTCCAATTTTTTTTAAATATTTTTTTTATTGATTTCAGAGAGGAAGGGAGAGGGAGAAAGAGATAGAAACATCAATGATGAGAGAAAATCATTGATCAGCTGCCTCCTTCACACCCCACACTGGGGACTGAGCTGCAATCGGGGCATGTGCCCTTACCAGGAACCAAACCGTGACCTCCTGGTTCATAGGTAGATGCTCAACCACTGAGCCACACAAATTGGCAGGGCGCAATTGCAATTTTTAAAATGCCCCAATAGGGTTTTCAGCGGAGCTTGGTAAGTTGATCCCGAAAGTCATAAAGAAGGGTCAAAAATGTCACTACGTTTTTGAAAAGTGGAGGAGTTTGCTCAACAAAATATTAAAATTTACCTCAAAGCTAAATGATGTTTCTTAGAGACAGAAGAGTCTAGAGAATCACGGTCAGGGGGGTAAGGGGGAGAAACAGTGGGGAAAGAAAGGGCTGTCGCCAGGGACCAGGATGCTCCATTCTTAAAGGGAGGGCCCCTCACCTGACCTGCTTCAGGGAGAACTGGGAGGTGAGAGTCCTCTCTGCACGCGCTGTTTCTCAGGGTCCTTCAGCTTAGACTATTCAATACGCCCAGGTGACATCCTTTGGAATAGCATGTTTTGAACCCTGTCAACTGGTAAGTACCAAGTTTAAGAGAATGGTTAACTCTGGGGGGGAGAGTGAGGGAAGTGACATCATATGTGATCCCTTGAAGTCTTGGACTGTTTATTTTTTATTTATTTGGGGGAAGTGTGAATCAAATATGGCAAAATGTTAAGATTTCACAAAGTTAGGTGCTGAGCACATGGGTAATCTTGATGCAGTATTTTTTCTATACTCTGTATTCTTAAAATATTTTACAGATTTTTTTAATACAGTGAAAAGTTATAAATGTAATTCAAAATACAGCCTTGGTTTATTTCTCTACTTCCTCAATATCAGGTTATTTTATTAGAGAGAAAAAAAAATCACCTTGCTGTGGTTCCCATCCCAAAACGGACAGGGTTTCAATTCTAATCAAAATGGTGAGCTGACACCAGTGTGGAACCTCAGCGCTTGGTCAGTACAAACGCGCCCTCTGCTGGTCCCATCGTGCCCTGTTCAAAATAGCTGTGGGGAGCAGTGGATGTCCAATGACACAGCTCTTTCTGAGCCAGCCATGCTAAGGAAAGACGCCCTCCCCGAATTCCCCTCATCACGAAAATACTACAATCAGCTCTCATGCTCTATTAATATTACTTGCTATTCGAGACAAAATAAATTCCAAGGTACCACTTCAGTCAACTTCTCAGTTTCCTCAACGACCTTGTGCATTAAGTTTTGTCCCCACTCCAAAGCCTGGAGGTTGGTGTATATGCCACCCTTAACATGTGGGACTGGCTCTGGGGTGGGGGGCACAGGGACAACAATTGAACACGGAAAAGTAGATTAACTGTATTATTGAGAGACTGATGCTGGCAGGGTGACTTTTTCTTTTCAAATCTTTCAGTAAATTATAATGCCTTTACATAAAATTGAGAAGAAATAAATCTGTGCAAGCATCTATTACTCAAAGAGAATGAGAGAGAAAAAACGGGGATTGAATATAAGAGTCCGATCTTCAAACACATTTTTAGTTTTAGTTTTGTTTTGTTTGCTGTTAACATCCATCTTCCTCAATTTTGATAAGACCTTAAGCCCCCTGAGACCTGGGTGTGTGTCTGTCCTGCTCATCACTATATTCCCAGCACCTAACACAATGCTAGCATGCAGTAAGTCTTTCAGACAAGTGATAAATGAAGGAATGAATGACCATTTCCTTGGACTATGAACTGGTACAAATTCTCTGGGGAACAATTTGGCCGTAGACATTGTTCCTTAAAGACTGTCCATCCTTTAATACTCATAGATGTGGACAAAAAAGGACGCCTTTTAATAATCAAAAACATTCCTCTCAAGGATATGCTGTGCAAATTTCTTCATAGTTATAACAAATGTGAACCAATCTGAATTTCAAAAGTGGCGTGTTTGGTTTTAGTCATTTATAGTACATCCATATGATGAAATGCTGTGCTGCTATTAAAATCGTTTTTTAAATATATTTTATTGATTTTTTTTTGCAGAGAGGAAGGGAGCGGGATAGAGAGTTAGAAACATCGATGAGAGAGAAACATTGATCAGCTGCCTCCCACACACCTCCCACTGGGGATGTGCCTGCAACCAGGGTACATGCCCTTGACCAGAATCAAACCTGGGACCCTTAAGTCCGCAGGCCGATGCTCTATCCACTGAGCCAAACTGGTCAGGGCTAAAATCATTTTTAAGAATACTTATGATACAGGGAAATATAATAACACAAAAGTACATTAAAATTACGTATACACTATTTTATCAATTCTTTTAAAATGTTAGTGTATAATTCGTGTTTGTACGTGGGAGTAAGTATGCAAAATTCTCTGCAGCAGTTGTATTGGGGCAGAGTGATTATGGGTGAGGTACTTGTTGTTTCTTATTTTTACCAGGTGCCAGCACTGTGGTAAGCACTTTAATGTATTAATATATATTTTGTTAGGCTTTTAGCAGCTTTATCCAGGGATGATTAACATACATAAATGGAACCTATTTAAATTATACAATTAGACAGGTTTTGTTGTGTTTAATATTATGGTTTATTTTTTTAATATATTTTATTGATTTTTTACAGAGAGGAAGGGAGAGGGATAGAGAGAAACATCGATGAGAGAGAAACATCAATCAGCTGCCTCCTGCATACCCGCTAATGGGGATGTGCCCACAACCAAGGTACATGACCTTGACCGGAATCGAACCTAGGACCTTTCAGTCTGCAGGCCGACACTCTATCCACTGAGCCAAACCGGTCAGGGCTAACGATTTATTTTTTTCCTGCAAAGATCTTAATGCACAATGGGGAGAAAGGGATACATATGTAACACAACAATAAAGATTCTTTTTTTAAGATTTTAATACAGTCAACTTTGCTTTTCCTTATATTTTAATTTTGTATAATTACAAAATTGTCATTAAAACATTAAACATTGCTATGATTTTGAGTTTTTCCCGGCTTTATAAGGATATATACATATAACACTGTATTAGTTTAAGGTGAATAACAGAATGATTTGATATATGTATATATTGCAAAATGATTACCACAATAAGTTTAGTTAGCATATATCAGCTCATATAGTTAACAATATTTTTTCTCATGAGGAGAACTTTTGAGATTTACTATATAAGTTTTGATATATGTATACACCCATGAAACCACCCATGACCATCAAGATAAAACATTTATCACCCCCAAACATTTCCTCATGCCCACCCCTTCCAGCCTCCCTCAGCCCCAGACAATCACTAATCTGCTTTCGGATTAATTTACTTTTCTAGAATTTCATGCAAATGGAGTCATACCCTATGTACTCTTTTTTGTCTGGTTTCTTTCACCACATAGTTCTGTTGAGATCCACCCATGTTATGGAGTGTATCACTACTTCATTCCTTCTTACTGCTGAGGAGTATTGCATTGTATATACACCCCAGTTTGTTCATCATTCCCCTGTCGATGGACATAGGGACTGTTTCAAGTTTTCAGTTATTACAAATGACCTATTTACTATGCACATTTGTGTGCAAGTCTTTGTATGAGCACAGGCTTTCCTTTCTGTTGATAAAATACCTGGAAGTACAATGGGTAGATGACAGGATACATATATTTAATTTCTTCAGAAACTGTCCAACTATTTTCCTAAGTGGTTGTACCATTGTACATTCCAGCCAGCAGTGTGTGAGAATTCCACTTCCTCCGTGTCCTTGTCAACTCTTGTGTAGTCAGTCTTTTCCAATTTAGTCATTCTAATAATTATGCGGGGGGCGGGGGAGTGTTCTTCTTTATACTTTTTTGTGTTTTCCAAATTTTTGCAATAAAATACATCTTCCATCATTTAAAAATCGTCTATAGTAACTAAAATAAAAGCTAGCCGATAGTCCAGCATGAAGTCTTAGTCTAGAGATTCTTCTCATTTTAAAAGAGCTACACAGTATGGTCTTTGGCGTCCACAGCAAAGAGTACCAACTGGGTGACCCACATGAGCCTTCCTCCTTCAACAACATTTGTGTGTTTTTAATCAATTTTCTTTTCAATGTTATCAGCACACAGGGTTTTAAGAAAATATAAGTACACATAAATCTTCCAATCTATTTTTTTTATTTTCTCCTCCAGACCTTATTCATCTACATACATATTTTACATAATTCTAACATACTGTAGTTTATTTTTTTGTCATTTGTATCATATCTTCCATACTGCTCATTTATCTTGCAACCATAATTTTAAATGTCAATTAATTCACCATAAGTTACTTCCCTAATCTCCCATTGTTGAGCTGTTTTTAATTTTTTTTAATATATTTTACTGATTTTTTACAGAGAGGAAGGGCGAGGGATAGAGAGTGAGAAACATCAATGAGAGAGAAACATCGATCAGCTGCCTCCTGCACACCTCCCACTGGGGATGTGCCCGCAACCAAGGTACATGCCCTTGACCGGAATCGAACCTGGGACCCTTAAGTCCGCAGGCTGACGCTCTATCCACTGAGCCAAACCAGTTAGGGCTGTTTTTAATTTTTTATTATTAACAATAAAGTTGTAATAAATAAGTTGGTACAAAAGGCTATTTCTTCCTTTGAATTATTTCCTTATGATAAATACCCAGGAATGAGATTCCTAATTAAAGACCAGACATTTCTCTGGATCTTGATACATACTTTCCCAAAGGGTCTTACTAATTTTAATGTCATGTGCCAGTACTGATTTCTGCAGTATTTGCTAATTTCCTAAGTGCAATGTCTCTCACTGTTCTAATTTGCATGTTGTCGACTACTTGCCAGGCAGACATTGTCCCATGTTTGGGATCACTGACTGTTGTCCTTTGCTGATGAAGGATGCTCTCTGTTTTCACAGACCCAGAGCCCAGGAGTGTGACCCTGGACCCTTTCAGTGCTTCCTGGGCTGAAAATATCCAGAGGCCTGAGGCAGACACTGTCCAAAAGGTGTAAGTGTTCAAAGTTGGAATGATTTGGACTTCTCTGCTTTTATGTTATTTTTAATATATATTTTATTGATTTCAGAGAGGAAGAGAGAAGGAGAGAGGGAGGGAGGGACAGAGAGAAAGAGAGAAAGAGAGAGGGAGAGAGAGATACATCAATGATGAGAGAAAATCTTTGACTGGCTGCCTCCTGCACGCCCCACACTGGGGATGGAGCCTGCAATCCTGGGCATGTGCCCTGACTTGGAATCGAACCGTGACCTCCTGCTTCATAGGTTGACACTCAACCACTGACCCACACTGGCTGGGCTTGGTTGTTGTTTTTTTTTCTTAATTCACTTCATTTCTGTTTCTTCAAAAGATCCTCAGCTGATAGCGTACTCTGACAGCCAGAACTAAACTGCTGTCTAAAAAAACCAAGATTCTTGGGAGGACTGTATGGTGATGTGTTCCCCATTTAAACCATACTCTTTGGGTGGGTGGGTGGGTGGTTGGGCGATGAGTAGACATTCCACTCTAACAGCGAGGAGGCAGCTTTCTCCATGGGTCCCTGTAACAGATCTACAGTTACGCCTAGGAAGCTGAGGTCTGTCCATCCACCCGGTTTCTCCTCTCAGCATTCCCTCAGCTCTGGGTAAAGTAAATGACACGGGTAATACTAACACTAAATGCTAGCGTATATTAAGTGCTTCCTCTGTCTCCACCTCCATCTGGAACTGGAACCTACTGTGGCTTCCCATGAGCCTCCAGGACTTGAGGACTTACCTCCCCTGCCTGGCGGGGTAGGCATTCCCTCCTGAGTCAAAAGGCTTTGTGGTGTCCACATGGAGGGCCACACCTGCCCTTCTCTGGGCTGAGCCCCCCACCCCCACCCCGGCCTGTAAGATTGCACATTAACTACGGTAAGGAGAGGAGCACACTGGGATATGTGAACATGAGAACATCAGTAACACTGATGAGAATAAACTAAACGCCTTTGTAAGGAAAAAAAAAAGATTTTGTGTTCCCTAGCAGCGAAGGGAGAAGGACACTTGGATGGAGAGGCAGCTCTCTGAAGGTCTCTGTTTTTTACTTTTATATCTCATCTTTTTCCACAATGGATTTAAACTGCTTACAACAACAAACCATCACCAAAAAGAGAGAGAGAGAGAGAGATTTTTTTTAAAAAAATGTTTAATCAGGAGGAAAAGAAAAAAAGGACACCAACACTCCACAAAAGCCATTATAGACAGTGTGACTAAAGAACAGACTTTCAGGCTGAATGTGGAAGGGGAAAAGGCAACATGGTCAGGTTTGTGGTTCTCATTTACAACGTACCTATTCCTCAGGGGAAATAAGTGTTTTCCCAGCCCTAGATTCTAAAGGATACCTCTGTGGGTTTTTATAGAGTGACACTGAATGATTTAAAGGCTCGTATATTTACAGGAAAATTCCATTTACCTCATTGGACAAATATTCCTCAAGTTTCTATAGGAAAGCCCTGTGCTAGCACAGCACAGTAAGTATAATACTGATGTAGCTGAAGAATAAAACACCCAGAACCAGACCTGGCATGCAGGAGCTGGAGCTGCACTGTTCCTGAAATCCATGCGGCTGTTTCTAATGACCTTTGGATCCAGAGAAAACAAGTCAGTTGTCCGCAAGGCACAATGTCAGTGACAACCACTCTACTGGGGCTCAAACTAACATAGAACTTGACCTTTTAGTGGCTGAATCTGACCAAGATAGAATTCCAAGGGCAGAAAGGAATGGATGGGTAGCTGCATCTTTTTATGCAACTTTCTTAAAGGTCACCTTATTTTTCAGCTATGCCTTTGATAGAAGACATTTCAGTCAGATGATCCTATGTCATTCAATTGAACGTGTAAACCTGCAATCCCACAGAGGCAAACTATTTCCCTACTACCTAAGTTTTAGAATTGAGCCTGAGACAATCCCAAAAGGGCAGGCCAAACTTTCTCATCTTCCTTATTCAGAAAAAGAGGGTTGACTAAGTGTGTAAAATGCCCACCAAATGTGTGAAATACCAGGTGTGTGAAAGGTCAAGTGTGTGAAAGGTCAAGTGTGTGAAAGGTCAATGTGTGAAATGCCCAGGTGTGTGAAAGGTCAAGTGTGTGAAATGCCCAGGTGTGTGAAAGGTCAAGTGTGTGAAAGGTCAAGTGTGTGAAAGGTCAAGTGTGTGAAATGCCCAGGTGTGTGAAAGGTCAAGTGTGTGAAAGGTCAAGTGTGTGAAAGGTCAAGTGTGTGAAATGCCCAGGTGTGTGAAAGGTCAAGGGTGTGAAAGGTCAAGTGTGTGAAATGCCCAGGTGTGTGAAAGGTCAAGTGTGTGAAATGGTCGAGTGTGTGAAATGCTCAGGTGTGTGAAGTGGCCAGGTGTGTGAAATGACAGAGAACAGGTGCTCAGTCAATGTTCACATTCTCTCTTCCTTGTCAACCAGAGTTTTCTCTTTAGTTTGGTCAAGTTGGTTTGCTTTTTTCAAAGGGGCAGAGATTATGACGTATTCCATCTACACAGAAGCCTCGCAGAACCTGGGCCTGAATCCCCAGGAAGGTTGGGTCCTGTCGACACAGCTCTTCTTCCAAAAAAAAAAGAAGGGACGACTAAACCAAGATTGTCCAAGCAGCAAACACCAGCCAGCACCAGTTGTGTGAGTGTAAAGACCTCAGAGCTTGGTCAGAAAGCCCCACCTGGCTCAGGCTCCCAACAGGGCTCCCACCATAGCTGTGTAGATTGCTTACTGTATAAAGGCACCTGACAAAGCCAGCAAATTGGAGCTGAAATCCAGTCTTTGGCCTGCTCACCGTGTCCTGCCCCCCAGCACTGGGCTGCATCCCCCTGAAGGACAAGGTGCCTATTTCTAATTCCTACAAAGGTACTAACAGGAAACTTCCGTTCTCCTACACTTGCACCACCTCTGACACCAAATGTGTGGGGGTTCTCCTCACAACAACCAATTCTCCAGCTCTTCAATTCTGACACTAACTACCCGGAGTTCGTGCAGGTCCAGCACACTCAGGGCTCAGTCCCACAGACTGCCCCCACTTCAGCTGTCAATCACAAGTCTCAGGTGGTTGCCTATGCTCTAACCAACAAGCTTTAAATAGGGGATTCTCACCCTCCAGTCCCAAAGGTTTGATAATTTGCTAGAACTGCTCACAAAACTCAGGGAAACCTTTACTTTTGCCATTACTGATTTATTACAAAGTTTATGATAAAGGACCCAAGTGAATAGCCAGATGAAGAAATACAGAGGGCAAAGTCCAGAATCATCCCAACTGTGGGAGCTTCTTCCCCACGGAGTGTGGGGTCTGCCATCCTCCCAGCATGTGGCAATGTCCACAACCCAGCAGCTCTCTGAACTCCTTTGGTTTGGGTTTTTAATGGAGGTTTCATTACACAGGCATGGTGGATTACATCATTGGCGAAGGGCGATTAACTCAAACTCCAGCCCTTCTCTCCCCTCTGCGGATGGGGGTGTGGGGCTAAAAGGTCCAACCCTCTAATCACCTGATTGTTTCCCTTGGCAACCAGTTCCCCCTCCTTAGGGACTTTCCAAAAGTCTCCTCATTAACATAATCTCAGGTGTTGTTGAAAGGAGCCTGGTATGAATAACAAAACACACTCCCTTTATGCTCCAGAAATTACAGGTTTTAGGAGCTTTGTGCCAGGGAGTGAGGACAGAAGGCCAAGTGTATATTTCTTATTATGTCACCATAGCATAGGTACTAAGTGGGTAGCTATGACCCTGCTCTGCCTTCCTCTCTTAGAAGGAACCTCCATGTTGTTCCAGCCTACAGGGAAAGTTTAAGGCTTCCTAAAAGTGAGCGAATGATGCAGCAGTGAATAAAGCTGGCTTTGATTTAAACCACTTAGCCAGTAATCGTGGCAACAGCCATCTATCAAAGGTGAAAACTGCTTCACTTTGATCCTGCTCTGTAGACGATGATTTAGCATCAAAAAAAAGGAGCAGATCATAAAATGTCCTCTATTCCTCTCTTCTCCTGTGAAATTATACCTCGTAGTTGAAAATCAAAGGCTGAACCTTAGGCTCCACAATCTCCAAGACCTGCTGTTCTGCTTCATCTGGAACCCACACGCATTCCATTCAAAGCCATTCCATCTTGTTCAACATAATCTTCCTTTGATTTTTTCCCCCCATTTCCTACATGTATCATGGTCCCTGAATCATAGTCCCTTTCCTTACATGTTCACCTTCAGGAGGAGATGGAGTTGATTAACAATGTCAAGAGAAAGAAAAGAACTAAGACAGACAAGTCCAAGGTGCCCAGTGGGGAGAGAGAAGGAAAGGTCCACATAGAAACGAAGACTGTTGTTGGTAAGCGTGTGTGCTGGGGGCTGGGAGTGGTCATTGAACATCAGTGTGGATCCTATGGAACAAATTCTGTTTTGAGTCTCCTAGACAGTGTTGTCATGTCAATATCTCAGTAGACAGGGACAGAGGAAACTCGCCTTTACCAGAGTCCTGTGGTCACTGAGAGAGAGAATGATAATATTACCACCTCTTTACTGAGTACCCACTGTATTAGGAGCCCTGCATACATGATAGCATACAACCCCCACATCTTGATAAAAATATTATACACTATTCTACATTATTCACATATAGAATAACTACTATTATATCATGTAGTAGTTGAAGCTGAGAGAGGTTGAATGACTTGCGTAAGATCGAACAGATCCAACAGTATCATGGTGGACCCAGGGCCTGACCCTGCCATTTGATTCCAAACACATGCCATTACCACGGCCTCGTGACCTAATAACTACATCATCACCTGAGAAGTGGGCAGGGAGAGCATTTGAGAAGGGAAAGGATGCAACCAGCTCAGAGTGATTACCCCAGTGACCATTTTTCTTACAAGGAATTCACATTCCTGTGCTTCCAAAGACTTTTTTTTTCCCCCTAAAAACTACTCCTGTTCTTCTCTGGCCACCTGATTCAGAATACCCTCCAAACAAGTCAAAGGATGTAAGAAAGGATGCCATTAAATAGTCTCCTGGGCCAGATTTATTTTCAATATTTGCTTTTTCAAAGTCTTGCTGAGTTTGTGTTATTGTAGCCCATGGCTTGAATGGCGGTGGCAGGACTGGAAGAAGGAAATACTTGTGGGCCCCAGAGGTGAACTGAGAAGAGTCCTCAGAGCCAGGAAGGCTTAGACTTCGCCAGGTTACAAAGCTGCCACCTCAAGCCAGACTCTGGAGGCGTGACCACCTACCTGTGTCCACAGGCCTCCCCTCTGGAGGTCTTGCCCCACCATTGGTCAGGGTGAAACAGAACATTTTTAATAGCAAGACTGCTGAATTACAGTTGATCCAGGTAGAATAAGGCAGTTTCTCAAAGGGTGGCCTGTGTACTACCCTTCGTAAAACATCTGGCGTAGTTGTTAAGATGCAGATTCCTACCAAATCAGACTCTAGAAGTGGGAGTCAGGAATCTGCATCCTATGAGATTCCATTGCACACTGGAGCGAAAAGGTTACTGGAGGCTTGGTTGCTGTGGCTCAGTGGTTGAGCATTGACCTATGAACCAGAAGGTCACGGTTCAATTCTCAGTCACAGCACGTGCCCGGGTTGTGGGCTCCATCCCCAGTGTGGAGCATGCAGGAGGCAGCCAAACAACGATTCTCTCTCATCATTGACGTTTCTATCTCTCTCCCTTTCCCCTCCTCTCTGAAGAAAATATATATATAGATATGCTCTTTTGTGCTTGCTTCGGCAGCACATATACTAAAATTGTAACAATACAGAGATTAGCATGGCCCCTGCACAAGGATGACATGCAAATTTGCAGAGCGTTCCATATTAAATATTAGTATATATACACTGAGTAGCCACATTATTATGACCGGCCAGATTATGATGACCACCCCATCAATGCTTCATTGGGCCATCTTTTACCTTCAATACTATGGCCATTCTTCTTGGCATTGACTCCACGAGATGTTGAAAGGTGATATGAGGAATCTGACACCATGCCTGATGAATAGCACTGTCCAGTTCTGTGAGATTTGATGGTTGTGGAACCAGCTGCCTGATGGCTCATTTAACTTCGTCCCACAAATGCTCAATTGGATTGAGATATGGTGATTGTGGGGGCCACCTAAACAAGGTAAGGTCTCCCTCATGTTCTTGAAACCACTCCTGCACAATACAAGCACCGTGGCATGGTGCATTGTCTTGTTGGAAGAAGCCATTTCCATTGGGATACTCCATCAACATGATAGGATGAACTTGATCAGCAACGATACTTAGGTATGTTGTGCTATTCAGACATTTGTAATGGTCTAACTCCCTAGCAACTTCAGCACAAAATTATAGCTAATTTGCCTACAAACGTCAGGTGGTCATAATAATCTGGCCACTCAGGGTGTGTGTGTGTGTGTGTGTGTGTGTGTGTGTGTGTGTGTGTGTTTTAAGTTACTGAAAAGGATGCATAGAGATCACATTTACTTAGCCATACCTCTGTCCCTGACTATTCTCACTCAGGAAAGTCAAAGGACTCAAAGGCTAAAAAGAAACCAGAGCTAATTCCCAAAGGAAAACAATCAGGAGTCAAAAGGAAAAGGACACAGAAGGAAAGGAGCCGGGAAACAGCAGCAGAGCTGAGGGGGGCTGATGTCTTTGACGCTCAGGGAACAGAAGGCACCCCAGACAGAGGTTTCCTTCCTTTGGGCTCTGATGTAGAGGAGCCGTGGCTTTCTCCCGGAGCTGATGCTCCAGAGAGCCAGGTTTCAATAGATGGAAGACCACGGCCCACCCCAACTGTGACTGTCACAGGAAACACGGAATCAGAAGAAGACAGAAGCCACGGGGATCCTCCGAAGGTAGGACCCATCTGTCCTCACTGGTGCAACGGAAAGGTGGGGAAACCGCCCACATTCTACTGTCGTTACCGAAACGGCTCTACTGCAGAACGCTTTACTTATTAGGCTTTCGTGCCTACTGCCTTTCTGAAGAAGCCAGACCTGGTTAAGGTCATAGGGTGGCAAAGGCCCTCTGCAATGACGCATTCTGAGGCTCCCCAACTTCCAGGGCGTGTACCCTCCCCCCATTAAAGAGCAGGAAGTTGGCCCAGGAGCCATCTGTAAGGGGTACGGTCCTCACAGATACAAGGAAAGGTGGATTCAGGCCATCAGAGCCGAGCACATATCCTTGACTTGGCCTGAAGCTCATGCCTCGCTTTGCCTCCAAAGGCGAGAGATACCTCCTTTCGAGTATGCTTTTCAGTGGCCCACAGGCAGCTCCCACACACCTGCCTTTACGGGGTGCTTTTGCATGTAAGAGCCACTTTGTTCCAGGGGCCTTGATTCCAATGTCAAGTATTTAAAAGAAAAACTAAGTGAGTATAAGGAAAATTACCCTTGAAAATCCCTGCAATTAACCAAAAATAATACCTTACAGGTACATCTCTCAATAAAACCAAACAGCCAATTTTTCCTCAGCTATTTCTTCCACTGAGGTGAAAGTGCTAAACTGCATTTAAAAATACTGTGCCAAAACAAAAATATTTAATTTTTTTGCATATGCCAATCTAGTATGATTTTTATTTTTTAAATATATTTTTATTGATTTCAGAAAGGAAGCGGGGGGGGGGGGGGGGGGGGGAGAGAGAAATAGAAACATCCACGATGGGAGAGAAACATTGGTCCTCTGCCTCCTGCATACCTCTCACTGGGGATCGAGCTCTTGACCCTTCAGTCTGCAGGCTGACTCTCTATCCACTGAGCCAAACCAGCTAGGGCTGCCAATCTAAAGTTGCTGTGACCCATTTCAAGCTAAGTCACCTGCAAGTCCATTGTGGGATACCCAGTTGCCTATTCTTTTTTTTTTTTTTTCTTAAAGTATTACAGAGTGTTAAATAAGTCTCCATTTTTTCCCCTTGACCTTTCCCCTCCTCCCTTACCCCCCAGTGTCTTGTGTCCATTGATTATGCTTATATGCATGCATACAAGTCCTTCAGTTGATCTCTTAACTCCTCCCCAACCCTCCTGAGCCTTCCAGCTGTAGTTTGACAGTCTGTTCAATGCTGTTCTGCCTCTGCATCTAAAACAAAAGTATCTTTAAACTCTCCAAAAACACCCCGTTGAACCCCTGTGGTTAAACTTGCCTACGTTATATGCATATGGTACAACTCCACTGAATCTCATGTGATCTTTACAGCCACACTTTTAGGTATGATTCATTCCGTTTTACAAACCTAGAAACTGAGGCTTGAAGGAGCTAAAAGTCTGTTGCGAGGATTAGACAACCATTGAGTGGTAGAGCCAAGACTTAAACCCAGGTCCTTTGACTCCAAAATCAGAACTCTTGTCACTCTTTAAAATTCTTACGTATTTATTTTATAGCCCATGGTCTTCCAAAAAGGATTTCAGAAAGATGTTTGCTTTATAGGTCTTAGTCCTCCCAGCTGCCTAGGGTACAGAATTCTGCTCCATACAGCAGATGGAAATTTCAAACTGTAGAACTTTCCTGAGCCTGCTGGATTATCAGAATTTCCTAGATTTTTTTGTCAACCCTAGCACCATGCTGCCTCTGCAAAGGCTAAAAAGCAAGGAAGTTTCACCCCAAGTCGGATACACATGGAAAAGTTGTCTTTTGAGCTTCCCCTCATGGGCATATTTCTGACTGACAAAGAGGCAGCAGGGAGAAAAAAGAACCCTTCATGGAAAAAGTGGGTTTGTCTGGAATGAAATATGAGTCTGACCCATCTATACCTGACTGCCCCTGGTGAATAGCCTTTATCTAGAACCTGGGCTACTCAGCCCTGGCTCCATCAGAGACGCTTTTGAAAACCCTAAATATAATCATTTCATTGAATTGGGTGGGGCCTTGGTCTCAGGTAATTTTTCAAAGCTCCTCAGGTGATTCTGTAGTGCAGCTTGGGGTGAGAACACTAGACATACGAACATTCTGTGCCAAACATTATGGTGACACTTTCGCTATCCAGCTAATGCCAGTCATGGCCCCAAGAGAGAGATGGTGTCGGAGAAACGAAGCTGCGGTCTCCAAATCTTGAAGCAAGTAAGAGAGAGAGACTTGCGCCAGGTCAGTCCGATCCCAGAGCCCACGCTGCTGGCAGCAGTTTATGCGGCTGAGGTCAGAGTGTGGCCACAACTTAATGATTCCATCTCAGAACGGAGACAATCTCATCTGGGGCGGAGGGGGCTCACTGCTGAAACGAGGTCCCGTAGTCCTTCACATTAAGAACTCTCTGGTTCCTTAGGATCTCCTCGCCAAGAGGGAGCAGGAGAAAGCTCTCTGGGACAGACAGCGAGCAGAAAGGGCCGAAATGAGACGGCTGGAGGTGGAGAGGAAGAGAAGGGAGCAGGAGGAGCAGAGGCGGCTTCAGAAGGAGCAGCTGGAGAGGGCAGAGAAGATGAAGGAGGAGCTGGAGCTGGAGCAGCACCGCCGAAAAGAGGAGATCCGGTGGGTTCGGCCACAGCCTGAGGCCATGGCCGTGTTAGGAAGCAGAAGGAAAAAGCCATGTTAAGGCTTGAAGTTGGTTCTGCAGCTCGTGCCCCGAAGTAAAGCAGCATGTCTCATTTTGCTCTCTCCACAGCAAGACTAGGGATAACCTGGACCAAAGCAAACAGGCAGTGTGTTGGTCGTTAGGGGTTACTACAGGTCCACGGGGCCTTCCAGGCAAGGGCTTTGCGATTCAGTCAAGAAAACATTTGTTGAGCTCTGCCCACATTGTCTGCTTTACACTAGACCTGTTCATGGGCCTTCACTCATTTCATTCAATCTTCATAGCAACCCTGTGAGAAGGGAGTTTTAAAATCCATGTTATGAAAGTGGGAAAGGAAGTTGTGGGAACTTAAGGCCCTCACCCCAGAGCACAGAGCTGGGCTGAAACAGCCAGGGTTCTAGTTCCAGGCCCGTTCCAGGTGTTCTTGCCTTTGCTTCCACTAGGGAAAACCAAGTCTCCTCTGAGGGGGATGTTCCACGTGGCCTGTAGCACCTACAAGGATGCCCGTCTTTCCTGCCACTTCCCTGACCATCTTGTGTTTTCTCAGCTTGAGGAAACAGAAACAAGAGGAGGAGCGGCAGCAGCAGGAGGAGGAGGAGAGAAAGCAGTGGCTCCAGCTGCAGGCGGCCCAGGAGAGGGCCCGGCAGCAGCAGGAGGAGTTCCAGAGGAGGCTGCAAGCGCTGCAGAGGAAGAAGCAGCAGGAGGACGCGGCGCGGGCCGGTGAGGGGGCTCTGGGGCGCTCTGCCCTTCCTGTCCACCTGGGCAGGAGCATCTTTCTCCCACTCCGGGCATTCATTTGAACCTTCCAGGAGCTAGTCCTATCCTGGCTCTCAGTGTGTGAAGCACTATAAATGTATGAGCTTTTTTTTTTTTTCCAAGATAACCAAAATGTGTGACTACAGTGAGTTGAGATAAATTTAAAAAAAAAACAAAAAAAAAAAAACAACTCACTTGTGGAAACGACTCTTGGCTCCTGCTCTGAACTCAGGAATCTCCTAAACAGAGACCCGGCCCTTCCCATTGCCCTTTGCATGTTGCTCAGGAGCTGCCTGAATTAGAGATAGAGCCCTGCTCCCAGCTTCCTTCCCCAGCACATGGAAACACTCAAAACCTCCAGATAGCTTCAGGGCAGCCTTTCGGGTGTTGATGTGGGCAATCTCTACAGCCTCACTTTTGAGAAGAAACTTCTGCATCTGGCACTTTTTGGACTGGACTGTCCAGCTGAGTAAGCACCAAGTTTCTCCAGACCTTTGCCCGGTCCCCTCTCCTCATCCCATCTGTGTACCACCTCAGGAGACCACTAGGCTCTGGAAAATTCTCCCGCAAGGTTTTGTGTTCCTTGCACAGTGTACTGCACACAGTAGGTGCTTGATAATGTACTCTCGGTCAGTTCACCCAAGGGAAGCCCCAGAGAGGGCCTGGCAGGCTGCTGGCGGGTAAGCTGCCGCCCTTCTCCTGGGGAATCCCGGGGAACCACAGGCTGAGGTGGGTCCGAGAACTGTGTTCTCCTAGAGAGACCCCTGATGAGACCAGCCCCTTTTCTATACGGCAGAGGCAGAGAAGCAAAGGCAGCAGGAACTGGAAATGAAGCTGGCTGAGGAACACAGGCGCCTGGCGGAAATGGCCGAAGAAGAGCGGCTAGAGTACCAACGGCAGAAACAGGAGGCAGAGGAGAGGAGGCAAAAGGAAGAGGAAGCAGCAAGGCTGTCTCTGGAGAAAGCCATGAAACAGACCCAGGAACGAGCCAGGTACTGGGTGTGGGGGCAACAGGTACCATCCGGGGATTGTTCAGTGGCTTCCTGCCTGGTGCTGGTGCTGGTGCCGCCCTCGGGCAAGTGAAGTTTTCCCACCCTCCTGAGCACAGTAGGGAAGAACTAGAATACAGTCTTTCGCCACCATGTCACAGAATTTCTTCGTGGCTTACAGAACTTGTATGGAAGCTGGGAGTTTAGAGATGATCCCAGTCCTCTGGTTTACAGCTGAGAAAAACAAATCCCAAAGACAGGAAGGATCTTGATCAGAGCCAGAGGGTGAGTTAGGGGCAGTGCCAGGACCAGATCGAAGACACCCCCCTCCCCCCCAGTCTGAACCACCTGCCTTTCTCAACAAGTATTTATTGGGAAGAGAAACTGTTCTGGACAGTGGGAATTCAGGAGTAAGAAAGAGCTCTCTCTTCTACTATGCCATTTACCTGCTAGGGGAGGGGGCAGGGAGTTGGCAACATGCCCTAAGCAAATCTTAGTCTAATAAATAGGGAATGTGCAAATTGACCGTCACACCATAATGGTCAAGATGGCTGCGTCCACAGTGGAGGCAGGGATTCTGTAACACAACATGGCTGCATCCACAGCAGAGGCCAAGTTCCCTTAACAAGCCTTAATGAGCAATCAGCAGGGATCAGAGGCTGCACCCCCTACTGGGTGGGGCTTGACAGGGGACCTCAGGCTACGCCCCCTACCCCGGCGCCAGGCTGGAGGACCTCAGAGGCCTTAACCCCTGCCCCAGCAGGGCTTGACATGGGACCCGAGGCTTGCTCCCTGCCCGGCGGGGCTTGACACAGATGGGGCCAGCCAGGTCTGGATCTTGCCCAGTGGGGGCGCAGCCAGCTGGGTCTGGGTCTCATGCGATTTTGAGGCGCCGCGGGTGTGTGGGGACTTGATTCTGGGTCCCGCAGCATGCCTCAGACTCTGACTGGAGGAAGATTTTCATATACATTTTACTATTTTTCTTTCATCTCTGACACTTCTATTATAAAGGGCAAATAGCAACATTAAAGTATTTCCTCTAATTAATCCTCTTTTAATGTGCACGAATTTCATGCACTGAGCCACTAGTCTATTTATAATTCAGCTGGCAATAAATGTAATACAGAAAAAAACGTAAACCTCTGATAGGATTGCAGGAGGTTTAGTTTAGATTGGTTGACCAGGGCAAGACCTCCTAGATGTATCAGGTGAAATCTGAATGACATGGACTTAGCCACATAAACATCTAGGAGAAAAATATTTCAGCAGGTGAACACTAAGTGCAAAGAGCCAAAGAAAGGAATGAGACTGGCTGTTAGAAGAATCAAAGAAAATCCTCATGGCTGGAAGGAAGTAGACAGGCACAAAGAATACCTCCAGGGGGGGCTGGAGAGAGAGACTCAGACCAGATCTCACAAGGGCCTGGTTAGGAGAAAAGGCACAGAACCAGTCATCAGAGGCCAGTGGCAGTGCCCCCTTTACTCTCATACAATAGTAATGGTTATAGCATCTTTCTGATAATGGGATCTCTTGGGTAATATGATTTTAATTGACTCTCTAAGATGCATCTAAGCTAATGTTCTTTAGAGGACCAGAGAGAGAAGGCAGCCAGAATTCTATTTCAAGGTTTCCCACCTAACCTCTCTTGGACTTGCCTCATCTGTTGTGTGAAGTACAAAAGGGACCTTTATGAACTCTTGATTCAATTTCAAAATTATATATTCCATGTCATAGCAGTAGGGCTTAATTCATAAGTATTGAGACCAAAAGCAAGCTATTGGAGTTCCAACTTTTCACAAAAAGAAAACTGACAGGTCATCTGAGGGGCAGTTGAGCAGTTTGTAAGGCTTAGTGCAAATAGCTGAAAACAGAAAACCAAGCAATAAGAGTGTGTGAGTAGAGCCTCATACATCCAGGCTTAGAATTTAATGCCAATTGGCTGTGTTTACTCTTCACTGTGATACTAGCCCAGGTACTTTAATTTCACTGGCCTGTTTTCCCCTCTAAAATAAGGGAGTCCTTTCCAGCAATACAAGTTTAAGAACTGAGAATTATGCCTTTACTTTTACTTTCCCAGTAGGAAGTTCATGATACTATAAACCTCGTAACTAAATGAACAGAGTATGATGCAAGATGCACACTAAAATGCAAGATTAGTAGTCCCAAGTCTAATTGATTACTAAAATCCAAAGTTCTTCTACTAGCTTATAAGGACTATTTCCAGGATGTTTAAATCATTATTGGGATTTTGGGTGGGGTTGTCTCCTTAGGCAAAAGTCTGCTTTGAGGAAACATCTTCATTTCTATCAAGAACTCCACAAGGAAGCCAATGGCCTGCAGTGGGCACACAACATTTCCAGACCATGGGTCTACTCTTACTTCCAGTTCCTACAAATACCCAGACCTTAAAGGTAGAAGAAAACTAAAAAGTAAGTTGGTGGTAAAAGAAAAAGAGACATTTCCTTCCAAATGACGTTCCATAGTGAACCCAGTTAGCTCCATCTCGTCTTGTTCACCTCAACTCACACCTAGCTTCATTCCATTCCCAACAATCCTCCCTGCCACGAATACATTACTCAACCCAGTTAAATTCTTCACTCATCTAAATCCTTTACCCTCTCTAGCATCACATCAATTCAAATCAGAAGCTTTAGTGCCTAAAATTGACCAAAATTTCATATTTTGTTTGAATTTCAGGAAATTTCAGTTAGTAAGGCACTAACTGAATCTTAGGCTAGTCCAAGTACTTCATTTTCATTAATGTGTCTAAAAGAGTTGCAAGTAAATGGAAATTCTGTAATGCAAATCCTGATTTAGATAAGAGGAACTCATATATTAAGAATTTTATTATATTGTCTTTATAAAGCAAAACCACATCCATTTCACCCTAAGAATCTAAGGTCTATTTAAAACAAGGTAATCAATTAATAAATGTTCATTTGAGCAATATGAGCTGCTTTGTGAGTAATCTCACAGCCTGAACGTATAGATTCTAGAACTGCATTGTCCAATAAGCCGTATGTCGCTATTTAAATGTAAGTTAATACACTCAATTCTCCAGTCACACTAGCCCCAACTCAAGTGCTCAAAAACCACATATGGCTTACTGGGTACCGTATTGAACAGCAAATATAGCACATTTTCATCATCACAGTAAATTCTATTGGACAGCACTGTTTTAGAATCCTGAAAATTAACAAATTTTAAGGTTTTGCTTCCAACTGTGATTTGAAGATCCACACACATAATTGTTCCATTTTTTAAAAATCACACTATCCGTATCTAGGATCGATCATGGAATGATTACTAAAGGGGATGAAAGAACCTCAGTGAAGATCTACAAAAGGATACCAAAGCAAGCATTATCTGAACCTGAACTTTCCCACAAATTTCCTTTGCCCTACGCTATACTTCATGTCCAAGCTGAAAAACTTAGTACCTGCAGGTGATTCCCTCAAAGTCCCCACAAATGCCTGTAAGGTACTTGCTTTCTACAGCAACTGAACTTCTACAATCCAGAAGTCAAGCATAATTTTGATTCTGTATTGCTGTTACTGAACTTATTAGACTTGATGCTTACTTTTAACTGTTTTATGTAAAATAGCAATAAAAAGACACAAACCTTGGCTATTAGTCATAGCAAATTTAAATGTCATGCACTCTTTCTCAACTTTGTTGACCCTACTTATACATTTACTCATTCATTCATTCATTAATACTTTATCAGATGAGAAAGGAGCATCTCAAATAATTCAACCAAGAACAGAACATTCAAGGAAAACATCCCTGTCATGGAAATTACCATTACTGACTTTATTTTCCCTTCTTTTACAAATTTAGAGTGTTGCTGTCAATCAGTATGTAGAGTGGCTACACTAAATGTTCAAGCTTCCATCCAAATCTGATACGCTATTAAATTATTGCTGTGAAAAGCCTATTTTATTAATACTACCACACCAGATAAAGCACATTTTAACCATAGCAGAATGCAATGCATTTGGAAGACTCCAATTAACTGTAAACAAAATAGTTATTTCCCAGTAGCTAATCTCTGCTACCTAAGTGCTGAGATCCTTCACAGATGCAAACAAAATTAAGATACCAAACTACATATTCATGTATTCTGGATAGCTCAAATAGCCTATCAGGTTTGTTACTCAGGCCTGATACAAATATGCAACTCAATGAATGTTTTCTACAAATGGGCCTAATTTCTAATCACTGTTGAATATACAGTAATGTAATAAATGCCAGGTGATGGTCTAAAGGCTCTAATTTATCTAGACTATACATGTATAATACAAATAATTTTTCAGGTAGGGCCAGATATAGGTTTATAAGGCAAGCCAATTATTTTTCAACAGGTGACCTGGTTAGGGAATTTATAATTTATAAAATGCATTAAAGATAGGTTTTATTTACTCTTCTCAAATGTTCAGATGGCATTCTATTTGGGATAACATGAAACTGGATAATGTGTTTTCACAAATATACTAAATTCTGTGATTTATTAAACAGTTAAGAGGTTAGTCAGGTGTGGCTCAGTGGTTGAGCGTCGACCAAGGAACCAAGAGATCATGGTTCGATTCCTGGTCAGGGCACATGCCTGGGTTGCAGGATGGATCCCCAGTAGGGGGCTGCATGCAGGAGGAAGCAAATCGATGTCTCCCCTCTCTCTAAAATATCAGTAAAAATAAAACGTAAAAGGTTAAACCCTCGAATAGAAACTAATTTGGTATTTTGTTTCAATATATAAGATATAAAGAAATGAAAGAAAAACAAACAAAATATACCAAACCTTAAGTAAGCGGAGAACATTTTGTTAGAGGAAAAACTGAAATTATCAATATAAATCAAGAATTTTTGACGTGCCCATTTATTCAACATGACTGGGTGTCATATATACGCACCATACAGAAATATCAAATTTTAAAAACACACACAGAACACTGAGCATTTAAGAAGGTATTGTGGTCTTAATTAAATCCTTAATTCAGAAGGCACTTCAGTAACTTTCAGTGCTTCAAAGTCATGATCATCACTGTACAGTACTGAAGAAAAAATTTATTTGTTCCATATACAAACAGTAATTTCCAGTATTATGCAAGAAAATCCTGTTTCGGCCATTTTCTTCCTATACAATAAAAATAAATGGAACATTAGTTAAGATTTTTACAAACATTTTGTTTATTTTAATGAAGCTGGTACAGACAATGTCCATTTAAAACCCAAATCCCAGGCCAAAAAGTACAAATAAAATCAAAAAGCAGTGTTCTGTTGCACACACTTCTGCATGAATAATTTTATTAACTGCTAATGAAAATCAAAACTTTTCTGGGATCTTCTCACAAGATTTTTCTTTACTCTTAAAATGCTTTCTCTTCAGTGAAGCCATCTTTGGAGTTAGTCTTTACTCTCACCTCATCTGTCATCTTGACTCCAACCTGATATTCTTCTTCTTTTGGTCCAGATCTTCAGATTTTAAAAGTAGCTTCAAGCTGAGAAAAGGTCATTTTTCCACAGTTCAGTTCTCTGAAAAACTTCCACCTCCCACTGAAAGTCATAGTCCAGGAGTGAAGCAATCACATACTAGAACGTCAGGGCCAATTAGAAGTCATTATGAACACTTGCATTGGTCGACCTTATTTATTACAAGCCTGAAAATGCACGGTCCTGAAAGAGGTGGCCTCCCTGTGCACACACGTAATATTTCAAAAGGAGAGGGCAATATGAAGGAGGCTGACGTTTGATCACCAAAAATCAGCACAATGAAAACAAACAATAATGAATAATGGGCACTAGAATTCAAATTACCAGATGTTTTAAAGAGATGGGGGGCATCGGTTTTCAATTCCATTTTAACACCACATTACAAAAGAACTATTTTTAAAAATAAAAAAGGATCGAGGGGAAAAGAAAAGAAAATAAAAAGAATATCTAAACCGTTGAATGACCCCCCGTTTGTTCCTGATAAACTTCAATCACATCTTCTTCCTCCATTCCCAGCTGTAAGAGAAAAGAAAAATATTTTAGAATACAAAAGCACTGTTTTTTTAATTGGCTGCAATTATGTGGCCACAGTTTTAAAAAAAAGGGTCCAGAGGCAATTCAAGTTCACTCTTCTAAGACTAAAAGTACTCGTTCCTTTAAGGACACATAGAGATGTGTCAACAAACTCATTTATTATTGTGCTTAATAAATTTCACTTCCAGCTTATTCACCACATAACATGTAAGTGTTTATTGAACAGGACCTTAAAGGAGTTTAAAATCGAATGGAACATGGATGTAATAGTCTAAGCCTGCCGGAGTTGCTGATTCTATATCCGCTCAGGACACATACCAGGTCTGCAAATACAATCCCAGGTCAGGGCATGTACGAAAGGCAATCGATCGATGTTTCTCTCTCTCTCTCTCTCTCTCTCTCTCTCTCTCTCTCTCTCTCTCTCTCTCTCTCTCTCCCCACCCCCCCCTTCCCTTCCCTTCCTCACTCCCTCCCTCCCTTCCTCTCTCTAAGGATCTCCTCTGGTGAGGATTAAAAAATAATAATAGTTTGCTGGGCCAGTGTGGTTCAGTAGTTAAGTATCGACCTATGAACCAGGTCACGGTTCAATTCCCAGTCAGGGCACATGTCCAGGTTGCAGCTCGAACCCTAGTAGGGGGTGTGCAGGAAGCAGCCGACTGAAGTTTCTCTCTCATTGATGTTTCTATCTCTCTATCACTCTTCCTTTCCCTCTCTCTAAAACCAATAAAAACATTTTATTTTATTCTTTTACAAAATTACCACCACCCATTAAGGGCTTCGTGTGCTCCAGATACAACACCTTGAGAAAGACACATCACCAATTATGTAGTATTCCATCCAAAAACGCATAACCTGAATCCAAGGACTTTCTGGAAAACAACTGATTTGTTTACAAATTATTAAATTTGTAAATTATAATTTACAAATTATTAAATTTATAAATTATAATTATTAAAATTATAAATGTAATAAAGACAAAGAATAGCTGAGGAAATGTTCGAAATTAAAGATGATTAAAAAGGCACTTGAGTAAAATATGTTGACACAGAAATGGATCCTGTGACGGAAGAAAATTTATTATAAAAGACATAATTGGGACAAATGTAGCTTAAAATATTCTAATAATATTAAGTGTCCTGAATTTGATTAACAGTACTATATTTACATAAAATATACTTGTTCTTAAGAAATACACACTACAATATTAAACAGTGAAATATAAACAAATAAATGAAATATTAAGTAGTAAATGGCCATGGCACATACAACCTACTCCCAAGTGGCTCAAGGGATATATATATATATATATATATATATATATATATATATATATATACACACACACACACACATACACTTATACATGGGGTGGAGGAGAGGGGAAGGGAGGGAAGTAATAATAAGCAAAGGTAGAGTGATATTAAAACAGGTGAATCTAGGTGGGAGAAATGTAAAAATTTTTTGTACTACTCTTGCAACTTTTCTAAAAGTAAGTTGAAAATTACTTCAAAATAAAAACTTTTTAAAAGCCCTGGCTGGTTTGGCTCAGTGGATAGAGCGTCAGCCTGTGGACTGAAAGGTCCTGGGTTCAATTCCGGTCAAGGGCACATACCTGTGTTGCGGATTCAATCCCCTGTAGGAGGTGTGCAGGAGGCAGACGATCAATGATTTTCTCTCATCGTTGATATTTCTCTCTCTCTCCCCCTCCCTCCCTCCCTCTCTCTCTCTCCCCCTTCCTCTCTGAATTCAATAAAAATATATTAAAAAACAAAAAACTTTTAAAAAGATGGAGACATGTTAAAAAGAACACAGACACCAACCTGAAGGGGTTCTCGTTGGCCAATAACCCAAGAAGAATATTCAGTATTTAAAGTATTTCCCCACAAATTACTGATTAAAAAGAAAAATGGTAACTTTACAATGAGTAAATCCAGCAGTTACCACCTTAAGTTACCACAGATAGTATTACCCACAAGACAAATGGTCATCATGTACTTCCTGATGTGATGTACTCACAAGTACACAGCTTTACTTTGTGCCACATGAACCAAAAATACAAAACTGAATCTAATGAGGAAATGTCAGACAAACCCAAACTGAAGGAATATATAAACAAAACAAACCAGGTTATATGATAAAGACACAGAAGCACTTAAAAATATAAATCAAGCCCTGACCAATTTGGCTCAGTGCATAGAGCATCAGCCTGCAGACTGAAAGGTCCCAGGTTCGTTCCGGTCAAGGGCATGTACCTTGGTTGCGGGCACATTCCCAGTGGGGAAGTGTACAAGAGGCAGCTGATCGATGTTTCTAACTCTCTATCCCTCTCCCTTCCTCCTTCTTCTCTGTAAAAAATCAATAAAATATTTAGGTGACATAGCCAAATATATTAATACTAGAGGCTCTGTGCACAAAAATTTGTGTACTGGGGTGGGGGGGCAGGGTGGTCCCTCAGCCTGGCCCAGCCTTTGCCCTCTCGCAGTCTGGGGCCCCTCGGGGGATGTCCACCAGCTGGCTTAGGCCCACTCCCTGGGGGGATCGGGCCTAAACTGGCAGTCAAACATCCCTCTGGCAGCCCAGGAGACCTCGGGGGATGTCCACTTGCCAGCGGGGAGCATACCTAAGCTGCAGTCAGACATCTTTAGTGCTGCTGAGGAGCACCACTGTGCTGGCAGCCGTCACCCTGGCTTATGGCTAAGCAGAGCTCCCCCTGTGGGAGCACACTGACCACCATGGGGCAGCTCCTGCATTGAGCATCTGCCCCCTGGTGGTCAGTGTGCATCATAGTGACCAGTCATTCCCAGTGGTTCTGCTGTTAGGGTCAATTTGCTTATTACCCTTTTATTATATAGGATTGAGGCTTGGTGCACCGGTATGGGCCTGCTGATTTGTCCTGAAGGGTGTCCCTGATCAGGGTGGGTGTCCCGCTAGAGTGCCTGACAAGCAAGGATAAGGGGCTGAGGGCTGTTTTCAGACTGACTACATCCCCTTCAAGGTGGAGGTCCCCACTGGAGTGCCAGGCCAGCCTGGGTGAGGGGCTGATGGCTGTTTGCAAGCTGGCCACAACCCTTTCAGGGAGGGGGGTCCTGCTGGGGTGACTGGCCAGCCTAGATAAGGAACTGATGGCTATTTGCAGGCTGGCCAAGCCCTCAAGCAGGAACCCTCACCCCATGAGGGTGTGGCCAGCCTGGGTGAGGGGCTGATGGCTGTTTGCAGTTAGGCCACAGCCCCTTCAGGGTGGTGTCCCCGCTGGGATGCCTGGCCAGCCTAGGTGAGGGCTGGTGGCTGTTTGCAGGATGGCCACCACCCCCAGCGACCCAAGCTCCCAGCAAGGCTGGCTAGAAGCAGGTATCTGGGATTTATTTATCTTCTATAATTGAAATTTTGTTGCCTTGAGCGGAGGCCACAACCGGCCAGGGCAGGCAGGAAGCTTGGTTTCTTCCATCACCGGGGCAACCAAGCTTGCTCCAACTCCATGGCTGCCTACGCCATCTTGGTTGGGTTAATTTACATATATTTGCTCTGATTGGCTGGTGGGTGTGGCTTGGGGTGTAGCAGAGTGACACCAATTTGCAGGTTTCTCTTTTATTAGATTAGATATACTAAGCTTCTGTATCAAGTTCTCAAAATGGTCAAAAGTCAAAATCAAGCCCTGGCCAGGCAAGTGCACCAAATGGTTGCCAGTTCCATTCCCAGTCAGGGTAGATGCCTGGGTGCAGACCGGATCCCCAGTAGGGGTTGCAAGAGGCAGCCAATTGATGCTTCCCTCTCACGCTGATGCTTCTCTCTTTCTCTCTCCCGCTTAGTCTCTAAAAATTCAGTAATAAAAAATACTTATTTTAAAAAAGTCAAAATCAAACCATAAAGGTCACCATCACCATGAAAGTGTACCAGAAATCTGCCAAATTTGAGGAACATCTGTCCATCTTCCAAAAGACATTTTATGTGTCTTCTGACAGCCTTAGTACCCGTTTACTTTCAGCCTCTCTTTTTATTGGCACTTTTGAAGACAATATATGGGGAGTTCAATTCAAAAGATTCTTTTTCTCTCTGACAAATGATATGCCACTTAAAATCAGAGAATATTCAAGAAGTGGGAGGTTTAATAACAACAACAACAAAAAGAAGCGGGCAGTTTAATACCGGTGAACCAAATCATTCAATGCAGAATTTAAAACTTTTCTGAGCTCAAAGAAGACATTCTACTCACTTCTTTTGGAGTGTGATTATCAGCAATTCTCTGACCTTCAAAGAGAAACCTGAGTGAATTCATTGGAACTCCCTAAAAAGGCAAAAAAAAAAAAAAAGTATATACATAAATATGTATACATATAAATCTTAGAGGATATAAGAACTTTGATGCATAAAAAGCAAAACATAAAAGCTTCAACAGAACATAAAACTAGACAGCTAATCCTATCATCATAATCACAATTTACTGAGTGCTATTTGCTAGGCTCTCCTTGTTCCAAGTATTTGACATAAATAATCATAAATGTTCATCACCTTATCTTCATTATACAGCTAGGGAATCAAAGGTATAGGCAGGGTACAATAGCTAGGCTAAATTTATTCTAAGCCTCTGCTCTTGACAACTATTTTACAGTTTCCTCTGAAATCTGTAAGCTAACATCTATCTATATCTATAATAATAAAAGAGTAATACGCAAATGGACCAGACAACCAAATAGCAAAACAACCGTCCAGACCAGGGGTCCTCAAACTTTTTATTTATTTATTTATTTAATATTTTATTGATTTTTTACAGAGAGGAAGGGAGAGGGATAGAGAGTTAGAAACAATGATGAGAGAGAAACATCGATCAGCTGCCTCCTGTAAATCTCTTACTGGGGATGTACCCGCAACCAAGATACATGCCCTTGACCGGAATTGAACCCGGACCTTTCAGTCCACAGGCTGACGCTCTATCCACTGAGCCAAACGAGTCAGGGCTCCTCAAACTTTTTAAACAGGGGACCAGTTCACTGTCCCTCAGACCATTGGAGGGCCAGACAATAGTTTTAAAAAAAGACTATGAACAAATTCCTATGCACACTGCCCAGATCTTATTTTGAAGTAAAAAAACAAGGCGGCAAAAACCCAGCGGGCCAGATAAATGTCCTTGGTGGGCCGCATGTGGCCCGCGGGCCGTAGTTTGAGGACGCCTGGTCCAGACCTTCAGCACAGCCATGTGATGACATGCACTGGCACCAGGCAGGCCAGCCAAGGCAGGTGCGATGCGAGTGTTCGGAGGGGGGAGGGGGGGACCGCCATCACCCCATGATCGCCCCGCAAAGGGAGGCCCAGGCCACCCTCTGCAGGGCAATTGATGGGGGCACTCCGCAATCAAACGCCACGGACAAGGAGGCCCAGGCCAGCCAAGCAATCACACCCCATGCCTGTTGCCCGCAGAGGCAGGCGACCAGTGGCAGGGAGGCAGCGCCACACAGTGGCAAGCAGTGGCAGGGGCGGGGCCAGCTGCTGACCGCCAGGGGAAGGAAAGCCCCAAGAGGCCCTGATTGCCAGCCAGACCTAGGGACCCCGGATTGTGAGAGGGTGCAGGCCAAACTGAGGGACACACTCGCCCCACTGTGCATGTATTTCATGCACCAGACCTCTAGTAAAAGATAAAATCAAAATTTGGATGAGCACCCTCACTAGCTTCCAGCTACATAAGCAAAACTGGTTTTAAAAGATTAAACCATAGAAATTTGATAAAGCACAGTAGCCATCCAGATAAGCTACAAGAAACCTGTGATGGCTTACAGAGCACTATAAATATTACAAAAAAATATTAAAATATATTTTTCTAATCATTTGTTCAACAAAATAGCTATAAGGAGAGAAATGCTAATTTAAAGAGAAATAACTAATAATTAAAAACAAATCAAGAATCATTTATTTAGTCTAAAAGTATTATGAAAGTCTTGCTCAATACATAATGTATTATTTTTGTTGACAGCTTGTACCATCCCAAAAACAAAAAATTAAAACTATCTTTCAATATGTACTATACCCTAAGTATATAAGATCACACACACTTAGCCTTCATTTCATTTTAAATTCTTTCCAGAGATATGTTTAATATATATTTTTTATTAATTTCAGAGAGGAAGGGGGAGAGAAAGAGAGATAGAAACATCAATGATAAGAGAGAATCATTGATTGGCTGCCTCTTGCACGCCCTCTACTGGGGGGATCGAGCCCACAACCCGGGCACGTGCCCTTGGCTGGATTCGAACCTGGGACCCTTTAATCCCTAGGCCGATGCTCTATCCACTGAGCCAAACCAGCTAAGGCGAGAGATATTTTTTAAAAATAAGTTTAACTGACAAAGGTGGAATATGCTTTGATTTTAATTTAATTACAGGATCTTTTTGAAAAAAAGTATTATACTGTGTTGGGGTCAAAGAAGTTTCTATTTGCCCCATACGGTTTGGCTTAGTGGACAGAGCATCAGCTTGCAGACTGAAGGGTCCTGGGTTAGATTCCAGTCAAGGGCACATGCCTGGATTGTGGCTCAGTCCCAATAGGGGGCCTGCAGGAGGCAGCTGATCAATGATTCTCTCTCACAATTAATGTTTCTTCTCTCTCCCTCTTCCTTCCTCTCTGAAATCAATTTAAAAATATATTTTTTTAAAGTTGCTACAAAAACCAATCAATGAATGCGAAATGGAGCTAGGCTGGCATGGCTCAGTGGTTGAGCATCAACCTATGAACCAGGAGGTCACAGTTTGATTCCTGGTCAGAGCACATGCCCAGGTTATGGGCTCAATACCCAGTGTGAGGCATGCAGAAGGCAGCCAATCAATGATTCTCTCTCATCATTGATGTTTCTCTCTCTTTCTCTTTCTCTCTTCCTCTCTGAAATCAATAAAAAAGCATTTAAAAAAACATTGAAAATGATTCTAAGTTAAAGTGACCAGACGTCCCCTTTTGGCGGGACAGTCCCGGTTTTTAGAAAGAGACATATGCACTCCTCTTTGTAATATTTTAAATAAAAAAAAAAAAAAAAAAGAACCCCCCAGTCAATGGTGTCCTGCTTTACCAAGGTTAAAATCTTGTCACCTTATTCTAAATTGTTGTTATATTTTAATTACCTCCTCAAACCTAGCACCTTCCATAAACTTGAACTTTGTAAATTACTTTACTTTGCACTGTTTTTCCTCAATAATCAACACCCTGGTCTATAGATGTGGTAAGAAGGCTATGTAATTTTCTTCAGAATTGTTGTGAGGATTAAGTACAATATTTCTTATTTCTTAGTACCTAACACAGTACAGTTAATGCAAGTTTCTTTTCCCTGGTGAACACTCAATTTTAGCTCTCATCACAATTTTTACAAATGTGAACTAGTTGAGCCCCAATTAATAAAATTTTAACGGGTTTAACAATTAGCATCAAAAACAGAAGAGACAGAAATGTTTACTGTTTTACTTAACCTAACACCTAATTGATCTCTTTTTCTTCTAGCAAAAGTGATTTTTACGTAAGTTACTAATTTAAACTATAAAAAGAAACCCTCCAGAAAACCTACAATACCTGAGTTAATAATATCTTATAACACAATTCAATTGTTAAAACATATAGTGCCCTAACAGGTTGTGCTCAGTGGACAGAGCGTCGGTCTATGGACTGAAAGGTCCCAGGTTCGATTCCGGTCAAGGGCATGTACCTTGGTTGCGGGCACATCCCCAATGGGAGGTGTGCAGGAGGCAGCTGATCAATGTTTCTAATTCTCTATCCCTCTCCCTTCCTCTAGTAAAAAATCAATAAAATATATATTAAAAACAAACAAACAAACATATCTTGGTGTTTCCTCTATACAGATGGTCCCCAACTTATGACGTTTTGACTTTACAATGGTCCAACAGTGATGATATGGATGCAGTAGAAGCTATATAGTTCAACCTTGAACAAATGGGTTGGAGCTTCTCGAGTCCAATTAAACACGAATCTTTTTCAATAAATGTGTACAGTATTATAAATATATTTCCTTATAATTTTCTTCATGATGATTTTTTAAAATATATTTTTATTGATTTCAGATAGGAAAGGAGAGGGATAGAGAGAAAAAAACATCAATGATGAGAGAGAATCATTGATTGGCTGCCTCCTGCATGCCCCAACTGGGTATTGAGCCCGTAACCTGGGCATGTGCCCTTGACTGGAATCGAACCTAGGACCCTTCAGTCCTCAGTCCAAGGCTCTCTCCACTGAGCCAAACCAGCTAGGGCTTTGTGATGATTTTTTTCTCCAGCTTACTTTTATTGTAAGAATACAGTATAGCCCTGGCCAGTTTGGCTCTGTGGATAAAGCATTGGCTGCGGACCGAGGAGTCCCAGGTTCAATTCCAGTCAAGAGCATGTACCTTGGTTGCAGGCTCCTCTCCAGCCTGGGCCCTGGTCAGGGCTCCTGCAAGAGGCAACCAATCGATGTATTTCTCTCACACCGATGTTTCTGTCTTTCCCTTTCTCTTCCATTCTCTCTAAAAATCAGTGGGAAAATATCGTCGAGTGAGGATTAACAAAAACAAACAAATAAAAAAATAAATAAAGGTGATTTTGTAAATGTTTGGGAAAAAAAAAGAATACAGTATATAATACAGGTAACATACAAAATAACCCCTGTGTTGTTCAAGGGTCAACTGTACTTCGGAATCTGGATTCTGATCTCTTCCCAGGCTAGTAGTGTAGCACCACACTCTCATGACGCTGGGCAGCAGCCACAAGCTGTGGCTCCCAGTCAGCAATGTGACCCTGAGGGTTCAGTGTGCCGTGTTGCCATCCTTTCTGGATATGGTGTTCGAAGCATGTTTAAGACAGGCTATAATAAGCTATGACTTTCAATAGATTAGGTATATTAAATGCATTTTTGACTTACAATATTTTCAACTAATGATGAGTTTATTGGGACACAACCACACTTTAAGGAGCATCTATATAGTAATTCCAAGTACATTTATTTTTTTTTTAATGTATTTTGTTAATAATGATAATGGGTAACATTTACTGAACATTTTAGGCATCATGTTAAGAGCTTTGTATAGGTCATCTTATTTCATCTTCATGGGGTAGGCACTGTAATATTCCCATTTTTCTAAGGGGAAAACAAGGCACATAACTTGTTCTTAGTCCCATAGTCAAACAGTGATGGAACCCGAATTTGAATCTAGAAAGGTTAAAGGAATTTGTTACTGATCTAACTCATAAAGGCCGTAATCTGTGAGAATTTGGTATTCCGCAATTAAAAAGACTTCTATATGATTATTTAAAAGAGAAAATGGCTTAATACTGAAAGCACAGAATGCAATTAGCAGTTATTGGTAGTACTATGTATAAATTAATACTTAAAAATATAATATTGCCCTAACAGGGTGCTCAGTGGTTAGAGCAGACCAAGGATGGAGGGCTCTTAGGTCAAGGGCACATACCTTGGCTATAAACTCAATCCCCAGCCCCAGCCAGGGTATGTTTGGGAGGCAACTGATAGATGTGTCTCTCTCACATCGATGTTTCTTTCTCTGTCCTTCTCCCTCCCTTCCACTCTCTCTAAAAATCAATGTAAAAAATACCTTTGAGCCCTAGCTGGTTTGGCTCAGTGGATAGAGTTGCACTGCAGACTGGAAGGCCCCGGGTTCAATTCCAGTCAAGGGCACATGCTCAGGTTGTGGGCTCAATCCCCTAGTGGGAGCCCTGCAGGAGGCAGCTGATCAATGATACTCTCTCATCATTGATGTTTCCATCTCTCTCCCTCTTCCTTCCTCTCTGAAATCAATAAAAATATATTAAAAAACAAAACTCACAAATGAATAATATCTGCTACTTTATTTAAAAAAATATATCCTCGGGTGAGGATAACAAAAACAAAACAAAAAAATACTTATTAGTAAATTTAACATACGGCTAAACATTCATGGTTACAAACAAGGAAATTTCATAGTGATCATCAAAATGTACTTGCCTTTATTACATACACTGGTAAGCCATAAGATAAACGAATGACATAGAAAGCATTGTACTTACTACAATAACATACAAACCTGTCTTTGACAGTATGATTCTTTGAGTTTCTTGAGATGTGTTGTCATTTTCACTTTGAAGTGAATCTCACTGCTATCCTAAGGATATACAAGAAAAAAATTATTCTTCTTTGTGTAAATTATTTGCTTTACTTGAAACAAATAATTTAATTACACAAATAGAAGCAAACCTTGTCACCTGTATTTTCCCACCAAAGTACTTTTTTAGTATTCATAACGAGTGTTATTAAAACACTCTAATCATTGCTCTATACCCATTTCAAAATAAATTTAATAAAACAAACATAAAGACAATCTGTCTTGGAGAACCAAGATGGCAGCATGAGGTATACACCTAAATGCACAGCCTCCACACCTACATTATAGAAATACAACTATAAGGATAAACGGCCATTCTCCAGAACCAAGGGAGGGGAAGCGTTACATCTAGAAGGCAAGAGGAGTGCTTTGAGAAGCTCCCGGCCCACCCAAACTGAAAGGTACGGATGAGCACGAAACGGAGGCGGAGGCGGAGGCGGAGGCGGCGGCACGTGGCGGTGCGGGTGAAAGGGTGGCAGCAGCGATCGGGTCCGCGCCTTAGAAGATTATAAACTCCCGGGTCACACTGAATACAACGCGGGCTGTAGGGCAACAGGGCAGCGGAAGACCAGTGGCGTTCTAGCACTGCTATTTGCACCGATCACTGACCTAGAGATTCGGGGACTGAGAATCGTGCGCAGACCCCAGGGCTTGGAGACGCCAAACCGGGTAGGAACTGCGGCATCAGCAAAGGAGGCGCCATTGTGAGTTGCTCCACCCATGGTGATTCTGAGACCCCGCCCCACCCCACCTACAACCCCGCCCAAGCTGTGCGCCTGGCCTGCCTGCAGCATAACCTAAGGGTCTGCAGCTGGGACAGAACGCCAATAGATCCAAACTCCAAAGAACGAGGAGAAAGGTCTGCAGGTCATTTCCCCACAGAGATGCCTCCCAGTGATAACTACAAGGCTGTGCACCCAGCTTTCAAAGGCGTACAACAAGAGTGTCCACCCCAGAGAAACAAGATGGCAGCATAGGGTAGACACCGTATATGCAGCTGTGAACAACTATTTCAGAAAAACCACGAAAAGAACACACGGACACCACTCGCACCCACAGGACGGCTGGCTGAGTGAAAATCCTACAACTAGAGAAGAGTCTGAGACTCAGAGGAGCGGCGGAAGCAAAGTACAGAGGTACGGAGGCGCGCACACAGGGCTCGGGGAAGGGCTGGTACTGGAGGTCGCAGTTCTTTTCCAAAACGGAGAGAGCCACAAGCTCCCAGCGGCTCTGAACTCCAGTTCCAGGCGAGTTTCGGAGGTCCCACAGACACCCAGAGAAGGGGGACTGACTGGCACCAGGAGGAAATCCAAAACGGGTTTCTCTCAGCGTTGCTTGCAGCAATTACCGTGGGACACAGAGACCTGGCGTCTCTCAGCGCAGGG
>PVJC01010603.1:26422-43453 GCA_004026665.1 Murina feae | reverse complement strand
CTGCCCCCCCGCCCCCTGCCGGCCTGGTTACCCTCAACTTCCCCCCCTGTGGGCCTGGATGCCCCATGCAGCCTGCTGTTTGGTCGGCCCTCACTAACCCCCCTGCCAGCCTAGTTGCCCCACACAGCCTCTGTTTGGTCGTCCATTCAGTTGTGATGGTTGCTTAGGCTTTTATATATAGACTAGGGGCCCGGTGCACAAAAATTTGTGCACTCAGGGGGGAAGGAGATCCCTCAGCCTGACCTGTGTCCTCTCGCAGTCTGGGACCCCTCAGGGGATGTCCACCTGCTGGCGTGCCTGGCCAGCCTGGGTGAGGGGCTGATGGCTGCTTGCAGGCTGGCCAAGTCCCCCGAGTGGGGACCCTCACCCCAGGGGGGTATGGCCAGCCTGGGTGAGGAATTGAGGTTTATTTTCAGGCTGCCCACAGTCCCTTCAGGGTTTGGGTCCCTACTGGGGTGCCTGCCAACCTGGGTGAGGGGCTGAGGGCCATTTGCAGGCTGCCCACAGCTCCCATTGACCCAACATCCCAGCGAGGCTGGCTAGAATCAGGTTTCTGGGGTTTATTTATCTTCTATAATTGAAGCATTGTTGCCTTGAACCAAGGCCTAGGCAAGCAATGAAGCCTTCTGTTTGCTCTAGCTCCATGGCTGCCAGCTTCCATCTTAGCTAGGTTAATTTGTCTGATTGGCTGGTGGACATGGCTTGCCTAGTGGGCGTGACTTATGTGTCTTAGAGTGATGGTTAATTTGCATATTACTCTTTTATTAGGTTAGATAGATAATTAAGCTATATTATCTAGAAATTCCAAACACAGGCTTAATGAGATACTATATCAAGTAATTCATATTTGATAGAGAATATTATGACAACACTAGGCATTGTTAGTTGTGGTAAAATAGGATCTTTTCTAAATAGAGTCAATGACATAAATGTACTGAGATGCAAGTTGATGAAAGATATTTACCTAAAAAAAACAAAACAAAACTCTTACTGTTACCTGATGAACGGTTACTGCAGGTTCACTTACCCCTAATTGTACTGATGACAGTATCTTTGTTGGTAGACAACTTTGCCTGATGATCCATTCCTGTGTAGTTTAGAATATGTAAATTATGTCATCCTATGGTCTTTGTTAATTGAATTAAACATAAGGAAGATTAAACTGTTCATCATTTCTCCACTAGTCTATCTGACTTTTCTTGTTTGGAGGATAAAAGATTCTAGCATTGTCCAAGTTGAGTGGGAAGCTGAGAGCCCCTTTTAAACTATTGCTCTTTATCTCCTTTCTTAGTATTTCTATCATCAGAGCTGTGTCCATCACTTTCCTTAGTCCTACATCAGCAATATATTCCATTCCCCACTGTTAAAACTACTGTTTCCTTACATTGTCTTTACCCCTACATCCAAAGATATCTTCTCTACTTAAATTTAGCCAGTCATCATACCTGCTTCAACTGCTTCAAAACCGTTTACCAAACCACCTTTTCTGTCATCTCTGTTTTTTTCAAATATAGTCATAGTTACTTCCTTTAGCTAATTTAAAACAGTTCTTCCCTCTAATCTTTTTCTAAAATCTTACCATCCTATGTTCAGAATGCCCACTTTTTCCTGAAATATGAAACCCTGTCACTTTATATTTGTGGTTCTTGAAATTCTACTTTACCTATATGTACATCCCTACCTCACTAAAATAGAAAGATGGCCCTAGCGGGTTTGGCTCAGTGGATAGAGCCTTGGCCTGAGGACTGAAGGGTCCCGGGTCTGATTCAGGTCAAGGGCACATGCCCAGGTTGTGGGCTCAGTCCCCAATAAGGGGGTGCAGGAGGCAGCCAATCAATAATTCTCTCTCATCATTGATATTTCTATCTCTCTGTCCCTTCTCCCTTCCTCTCTGAAATCAATAAAAATATATTTTAAAAAATAATAAAAATTTAAAAAATTAAAAGGAAATATGAAAATGGCTTTGGTTTCCCTCATCTAAGCTAATCAATTGAGTTTACATTCAAAATGTGTAGTGTGTGCTTAGTACATGGCAGATTACACACATGCATAAAGTCCAACCTATAAGTTTAAATCTCATTGGGATGGCCAAATACATACCCATGAGTGAAACAAATTTGTACTTATTCTAATGGTGACCTATTATGTAAGTAGTGAGAATAAAACATTGCACAATGAGAAACTATAAGCAGAATTGAGAAAACAAACTTGCAGGAGTGGGTTGGGATGTTGGAAGTAGATAGTGAGGATGTTAGCTCACTTGAAAAAAAGGGTATGTTTTGGGAAAAAATAGAAGATAATGATAGATAACAAGAGGCCAAGCTAAGTTTGGTATGTCCTCAAGTTCTGGGGAGCCATCAAAAGTTTTTGAACTGAATTTAATCTGGCATTGGTGTACAAAATAAATTAAAGAAAGGATCATATTGAAACAGCCGAAAGGATCCTTAGAGGTAATTTAATCCAACTGCTATCAAATAAGTTCAGAAAGAGTATTTATTTCTAAAGCTATTGATAGATTCTGAACAAGGCCAGGATTCTTTCATCATATTCCACTTGATTGTAAGTAACCAACCTATAATATACACTGTCATATTGTTCATAGTGCAACGATAGCCCTTATTGATGTATAATGCTTTTTAGTACATAACCATGTCAGTGTACTAGTATTTTATACCTAGATGCGTCAGTGTTACCTTGACTTCTAAATTCTCACGGGCAAGGATTATATCAGTTTATTTAATGAGTCCACTAGAGGTCACTGTATTTTCACAGAGAATGATATTTTTGTGTGCTAATGATCAAGATTCTAGAATTCAATATTTTAAAGAGTTTGTGTACCTATTCCACATATAGTAAGCTCAACAGGAATGTGATATTTTAAAGAAAGGCTATTCAAATATGATACAGGGGTATAACATTCAGAACCTGTTTTCTTTTAAAGCAGTTGAAAATGCTTCTTTTAAATGGTAGCGTTTAGTATTTAATGTAGAGATATTTTTATTAGCTTAAAAGTGAGTCATCATCATAAATAATAAATCACATCACAATCATTTAATGATAGTTATCTTATTACTAATATTACTTTAATTATTGAGTACTTAATAATAATAATTTAAATATAAGAATAACTTTTTAAAAAATTATTTATTGATTGATTTCAGAGAGGAAGAGAGGAGATAGAGATAAAAACGTCAATGATAAGAGAGAATCATTGATCAGCTGCCTCCTAAACCCCCCTCCCCCCACTGGGGATCAAGCCTGCAACCCAGGCATGTGCCCATAGCTGGACTTGAACCTGGGACCCTTCAGTGTGCAGGCTGATGCTCCATCCACTGAGCCAAGCCGGCTAGAGCAAGAATAAATATTAAAATCCACTAAAAATATTAATATTTTATTGCAATGACTTTCAAAGTTTTTGACTACTAAATAAATGCATTTTATATTATGATTCATACTAGGGGCCCGGTGCACGAAATTCGTGCACTAGGGGTGGGGGTTCTTCAGCCCAGCCTGCCCCCTCTCACATATTGGGAGTCCTCAGGGGATGTCCTACTGATGGCTTAGGCCTGCTCCCTGCTTTCCATGGAAAGCGGGCCTAAGCCGCAGTCTGACCTTCCTTTGTGGGAGGTGACCAGGCTAATCAGGGGAAGCCACCAGCCCCATCACTCCACTGCTGCAGCCACTGCCAGTCACCACAGCTACCAAGGTGTTTTCATCAACATGGACTCCAGTCCCTTCACCATGAAAAAATGACAACTTTCTTTAGGCATTTTCAAGATGTGTCTTTCATAGGACATGACATTTCTTTCATTCTTTTTTTTTTATCCTCACCTGAGGATATGTTTCCATTGATTTTTAGAGAATGTGGAAGAGAAGGGAAAAACAGAGAAACATCTAAGTGAGAAGAACACTTCGATTGGTTGCCTCTTGCATGAGCCCTGATCTGGTCCCCGGCCAGGGAGGAGCCTGCAACCTAGGTACGTGCCCTTGGTCAGAATTGAACCCAGCAGAAAGCCATTATGAGGCATTATGCACTGAGCCAAACTGGCTAGGGCAGGATATGACATTTCTTAGCCCTCCAGCAGTGGACCTTCATTTTTTTTCTCCAGGAGTGTGGTGGGAAAACCCTAGATCACCTTTTTGGATTCTTATTACCCAAGTTACTAAGAATATTACCAGTGGCATTCAGGGAACATAGCCACTGAGCGTTAAGAAAAGGTGTTTCCTCTGTAGTTCACTCTCATCACCGACTCCACCCCTGCCCCTCCAATCCCAGCTCTACCCCTACCCAGACTTGTAGCCTCTGGCCTAGGATGCAGGCCTGGGCAGAAGGCCCCCAAACCCCTGTGATTGCTGGCTCTTCCCCTCAGCCCCCCTGCCTCCCCCGCCACCTACCTGGCTAACAGGCCTGGCTACTTCAGTTTCGGAGCTGAGGCAGACTGGGCACCACCTGGGCACGGCCATCTTGGTCACGAAGTGATGACTAATTTGCATATTACTCTTTTATTAGACAGGATAACTGAAACAAAAGTTTTATGAAATAATACTTGTCTTCACTACATGAAAAGCCTCTGATATTTTGTACTCTGTTGCTTTTTAAAAATGCTGGTAGCACTGAATAGGTTGTTGGTCCTGATCTGCAGTTTTAAGAGCACTGCTTTGCTGGATCTAGCTTAGGGTTTCTTCTTATACTATAGAAAAGTCTGTTATCAATACTAAGCCTCAGTTTCCTCATTTGTAAAGTAGAAAGTTGCATTTGTGGTCTTAGTTTCTTTTAGTTCTGATGTTTTACAGTTCTCAGTCTGCTGCGATAGTGAAAGTCTTCTAGTAAGAAAAGGCCTTCTTTATAAAAATAATAAAAATTTAAATTATCAGCATAAGACTAGGGAAACTTATACTATCTTGTCCTTGTAGGGAAGTCTTTCTCATTTAAGAATTTAGAATACAAGTTACTTCAGTTTGTGAAGATGAAGACTGATAAAAGATTGGATCAAAGTTTTAAAATTATAAGGAACTAGGAATGCTTTATTCTATGTCCAGGACAACTTGAAGTTGACAACTGTAGGAATACCATGATGTTACACACAATTTGGAAATAGAATATTGAATTTGACAAAGTTTGGTCTTTCTTAGATTACTGTGAAAGCAAATATAAACTTATTCACCAGATTCTAAAATACTAAAACCTATAGTATCTCAAAATTTCTGATTGTTTTATACCATAATCTCACTATGACAATAAAAAATGTATAAATTGATCAAGAAACATTTAGACAAATTTATGAATTCTAGTTCCATATTTCTATCAAGGCTTTGAGTCATAAAGGGCCTTAGAGGTTTTCTAGGCCTTCATTTCTGTTATTTGAGTATAAAAAAATACATGAAGTATATATATGTCATGGAGAACAGTAGTGCTTCTCACAAAATGTTTCCTGATGCCCCGTCAGAAACAAAACATTGACCTTGATGGCCTGGATCCTGATGCAGTATGATGCTTCTCATGTTGTGAGTTAGAGACTTTTTACCCACTTGGTGGCCAGAAACAGACCACATACAGTTTTGTTGCTCTGAGACAGTGTATTCATTTAGGTAGTTGCATATTCTGTTTGGTTGACTGCAGGCTCTGACAAATTTTTGAAAGAGGGAAGTTTCTTGAATTGTAATGGAAAAAATCAGGAGTTAAAACTAAGAAGGACAAATGTTCAGAATCAAATTGCGATTTAAAAGATCAAATTGGCGTGAAAAGAATGGTTAATGCTGACAGAGCTAAAAGCGCCATCATGTGGCTCAGGGTAGGGGATTTTCACACATACTTCTTGGCAATAAACATAATGTAATCTCAGATGTGCGGAAGCCAAAAACCTCTGCAGAACAATTTCTATAACCTCTTCCTGAATAGCCAACTCTGTTGCTTGATATGCAGAAGAAAAACTTTCTGAAACAAAATTTAACATGTCTTAAATTATATTTGAAAAATTCCCAGGACAAGAAGCAATTGTAGCCTGTTGCTTCTGTTGGTTTATCTAATCTAATAAAAGAGAAACATGCAAATTTGAAGCAGGGGTCTCCCAGGGGTAAGGATGACGGAGCCCCTAAGCGCTAGGATGCTTGCATGCACAACTCCGGAGACCAGGTTCTGTGACTCAGGTCTAATTTTATTGAGGAAGTACAGCAGTATATGTAGCGGAGGTGACCAATCATGAAACGCAGGTCTTCTTAGGGAGCCAGTGAGCGTAATGGTCGGGGTACTGTGTACGTGGTTCTAGGAGGGGCTCAGGCGGGTGTTGCCATCTTTCTGGTTTGCCAGAAAGATCTGAATTGCTGGAGTGTGCTCACAGCATTGCATCAGCCACTGCACCGAGATAAACCTCCTGTGCTCTACCTACATCTCCCCCTTCCTTTTTTATTAGTGCCTGTTGGATGTGTATAGTCATGGCCTGTTGTTCCGTTATGCGGGCTATCATGGTGACCATACAGCGGAAGAGGAAGAATGCTATGAGGAATATACCATCTAAGGTATCCCAAATGAATAGGTTAGCGGGGTTTAGCCAAAGTAAGGCAGGGTTACAGACAGCTATAGCATAGCTAGAAGTGCCAGTCCAGCAGTTGCTAAAGTTACATTTTTGCGGTGGTGCAATTAAAAGAGCTCTCATTGCTTATGAGAAAAAGGAAAGGGGGCCTGAATCAGGGATGAAAGAAATGCTGGGTGGACGTATTGGTCTGTATAGTAACATTGCCCTTCCAGCTGCCCTCTGATGTTGTATAAGTCCCGTTGTAGATGGTTAGGGCTTTAAGACCCATGAATGGTCTTATATCAATACAGGCGGAGGGCCCACTGATGTCCCACCTCCCGAATTGACTGCAGAGAGCTTGAGTTGGATTCCTGTAAGCATATGGCTGCATGCCTATGAGAAGCTGGGGCCCTCAGACTGCTAAAGAGCTAGTTAGTCCCTTGGGGCTCGATGAGCGGACACAGCCTGTCCATGGTAGGCCTAATTCTGGTAAAGAGGTCTTGTGAGGAGTTAGGTATAGAAACTCACATAAGGGCTCTGTTATTGGTGCTGTTTCTAAATAAGAGCCGTTAGTAGTTACTCTGGATTTGGGAAGGGAACCATTTAACCCAATTATGACCCCCTGATTGCAGTTGGTAGAGTTATGGCAGTAGAAATCCCCTGTGCTGTTTGGGGCTAGTAAGATCACCCATCCTCTGAGGTGTTAAGATTAGTTGACCATTTTAACACCTGGTGGTTGAAAGGGTCGCAGAATAAGGTTCCATTCCAAGAGACCTCACTGTACCCGGCCCTATTGAAAGGGAGCCCCACCGAACAGTTAGAGGCTCAGGTGACAGGGAATTGGAGACTATCGGTCCCCACTGGCATTAAGACCCCAGGGTGTAGCACCGCAGTCCATAGAGTCTGTCTGTGTGCTCCTGTACTGTTGGCAGTGATGATAGCACACATTAATAAGAATAGAGTCACTGCTGAAGGATTCTCCTCTGGTGCCATTTGTGCCGCCTGCTCCTGTAGCGCCTTAATTTCGCTCCACGTTATAGGGTGAGCCCTTCTGCCTTGGGGACGTCTCCTCCGGTGGTGCTGTATCTCCTCTTCAAGTGAGAGATCCTCCATCTCCACCACTGGTGGGGTGACTGGTCTCCGACTCATCTCTTAAGGCGTGTGGCTTGACGTCTCTCGCTGGAATCCAGAGGGGGTGTCTCTCGCCTTCTGGGAAGATACAAGCAAAACCTCTCCCCTGGGTTAATAGTGGATCGTGGCCCTTCCATATTCCTGAAAGGGAGTACTGCCATCGGACTAGGGGAAGGGGTGTCGGAAGATTCCGAAGACCTCCCCAGTGCGTATATATTGGAGGGAGACCATGATTATCAAAATGAAAAAAGTTGAATGTGGTTAAAGCCTGTGTTAGTATTGTATGAGGGTTACTTCCCGTTATGCCCCCTTACGATCGCTTGGATTGGCTTAGTTAAATCAATTCTATGTAATTCTAACTCTCTTAAAGCTTGATTAATAGCGTTTTGATACTTCCTTTGCCTTGAGGGAGATAGTCCTAGTACTAAGTGGGTAGGGATCTCCCTCTAGGAGTTGGAATATGGGGTTTTAGGGCCCCTGTTGATAAAGACTGTTTCTAACCCAATTAATCTGGCCACAGAGCTCTTGTAATTCGTGTAAGGTGAGTGAGTCCGGGATGGCTAGTTGAGGAACTATAGGGGTTAATTGTTAGCAGCTGTGGGGTTGATGTTTACTGGAAAGGCTTGAGGGGGCTTTCCTTAATTCTGAGAGTAGAGAAGCCTATAGCTTTTGCAGTGTGGACTGCTTAAGCACTATCGGAAAAGATATTAACTGGATTGTCCTGACAGTATAGAAGTGCGTGTATCATCGCACGTAACTCCCCAACTTGTACTGAGCCTGAGTACTGGTATTTTAGGTAGGTTTATTGGTTGTAGAACCTGGAGGTGGAACCATCTTCCTCTCCCCCAAAGGCATGGGCTCAGGAGTAGGCTTTTTGGTTTCATTTTTGTCCGAATCCTTCCTTCATGAACCTTGGCAGACCTTATACGCTTGAGTACTTTCTCCCAAGTGTCTGGGTCCCATACGGGGGCTTCTAACAACCAGAGATTAAAGTGTAATTTACACAAGACAAGCTTTCCTATGAATTTCAACACAATGTGTACAAAATATAATTTTACTACTTTGTCATATACTGGCAACCTTTTTAACATCTTAAGACTAGCTATTGCAATTTTAGGACTTATTTGTCCATTATATACACAGCAAAACAAAATGCACATAACATAAAAATGGCTTTATCTGAAAATATCCAAATACGAACACACTAGCATATTACCTTTTGCAATTCTTTTCCTCCTACCTCCTCCAAACTACTAAACAAATACCGACTATAGTATATTGCTCACAGAGGATACAATGGTAACAATTCCATTACCAAAAGATACTACCTCTAAATTTAACATATGTTGGGCACTTCTAAACATCTAGGTGGACTAGATGTTTCAGAGGCACTCGCACAACATCTAGAGTTCCTTTTCTGATACCTTAACTCGCCTACTCTGCAAAAGGGCGTGGAGAGCTCATGCCTAAGGGGCGCATACGGCGCGGGGAACATTGCCCATGTCGCAGAGGGTCACTCACCCGGTCCGACGTTCTGGGGGTCCCATGTTCGGGCACCATATGAAGCAGGGGGCCTCCCAGGGGTGAGGATGACGGAGCCCCTAAGCGCTAGGATGCTTGCATGCACGACTCTCGAGACCAGGTTCTGTGACGCAGGTCTAATTTTATTGAGGAAGTAGAGCAATATATATAGCAGAGGTGGCCAATCATGGAACGCTAGGTCTTCTTAGGGAGCCAGTGAGCGTAAAGGTCGGGGTACTGTGTACGTGGTTCTAGGAGGGGCTCAGGCGGGCATTGCCATCTTCCTGGTTTGCCAGAAAGATATGAACTGCTGGAGTGAGCTCACAGCATTGCATCAGCCACTGCACCGAGATAAACCTCCTGTGCTTTACCTACACAAATTGACTGTACCTTCGCTACGCCACAAGCCATGCCCACCAGCCAATCAGAGCAACTATATGCAAATTAACTCAACCAAGATGGATGCTGGCAGCCATGGAGCTGGAGCAAGCAGGAGACTTGGTTGCCCCAATGATGGAGGAAGCCAAGCTTCCCATCTGTCCTGGCCAGCTGAGGCCTCCGCTCAAGGCAACAAAGTTTCAATTATAGAAGATAAATAAATCCCAGATACCTGCTTCCAGCCAGCCTCGCTGGGAGCTTGGGTCGCTGGGGGGCCGTGGCCAGCCTGCAAACAGCCCTCAGCCCCTCACTCAGACTGGCCAGGCACCCCAGCAGGAGGCCGCCCTCTACCCTGAAGGGGGTGTGGCCAACCTGAAAACGGCCCTCAGCCCCACCACAGTGGGGACCCCCACCCTGCAGTGGCTGTGACCAGCCTGCAAATGGCCATCAGCCTCTCACCCAGGCTTGCCAGGCACCCCAGCGGGAACCCCAACCCTGATAAGACTGGCCAGCCTGCAAACAGCCATCAGCCACTCACCCAGGCTGGCCAGGCTCCCCAGTGGGACCCTACCCTAATCCAGGATACCCTTCAGGGCAAACTAGCCGGCCTCTACCCATGCACCAGGCCTTTATCCCCCTATATAATAAAAGGGTAATATGCAAGTTGACCCTAACAGCAGAACCACTAGGAATGACTGGTTACTATGACACACACCACCAGGGGGCAGACACTCAATGCAGGAGCTGCACCCTGGTGGTCAGTGCACTCCCACAGCGGAAGCTCTGCTCAGCCACAAGCCAGGCTGATGGCTGCCAGTACAGTGGTGGTGGTGGGAACCTCTCCTGCCTCCTCAGCAGCACTCAGGATGTCCAACTGAAACTTAGGCCTGCTCCCCACTGGCAAGTGGACATGCCCCTGGGAGCAGGCCTAAGCCAGCAAGTGGACATCCCCCGAGAGGTTCCAGATTGCAAGAGGGCACAGGCCAGGCGGAGGGACCCCTCCAAGTGCACAAACTTTTGTGCTCCGGGCATCTAGTCTATAAAAATAAGAGGGTAATATGCTAATTAGACTGGATGTCCTCTGGACATCATTCCAGACATCCTTCCAGATAAAGCTGAGGCCAGAGCGTGGGACCTGGGCGCCTGCCAGCTGCTAGAGCAAAACCCTGGTCCTGGGTGCCAGAGGGAAGCCAGAGCCAGCAGCTGGGGGAAGGAAGCCCTACTCTTGCACAAATTTTTGTGCATCGGGCCTCTAGTATACATATAGTGTACATATTCTAAGTGATAGACATACATACAAAAGGTCTTTCAGTTTGTTATTTCTAGTTTAGATTTATTTTGCTAAAGTTACAGTTAATCATCTAATTTATACAATTAATCATCTAATTTATACTTTAGTAAAATAATATGAAAACATTTATGAAGAATAAGCTTAAAGGGTATTAAATAATACCCTTAACTAACATGATTACTTATTTTTGTTTTTTGAATTGAGCTTATCTCAAGTTGAGAATAATCTCCAGGGTAACAACAGTTTTGAAGGGAATAGAACATTCTTAGAAAGGGAATAGAAGATACTTAAATGACACTTTTAACAAACAAAATACTTTTGAATTTCCTTTATTTATTTATTTTTTAATCCTCACCTGAGGATATTTTTCCATTGATTTGTAGAGAGAGTGGAAGGGAGGGAGACAGAAAGAGAAACATTGACATGAGGAAGACACATTGATTAGTTGCCTCCCACATGCACCCTGACCAGGGCCAGGGATCGAGCCTGCAACCAAGGTAAATGCCCTTGACCAAATCGAACCTGGGATCCTTCAGTCCTCGGACCAATGCTCTATCCACTGAGCCAAACTGGCTAGGGCAAGCATGTCAAACTCAAAGGCTAACACAGGCCAAATAAACAAGGTTTAAGGTTATGTGGGCTGCAAAAAAAATAAAAGCTTCAATTTTCATAAGAAACGTAGGTTTATTTGATATAAATAAATATTTGTTGGAGACATGCTGAATACAAAGGGCTAAAATAAACTAGTAAGCATTAACATAAAATAATAGAACATTTTAATAAAAATTAATATTTTTTCTTGAACATTAATTTACCGGACACTGAATAACTGCACAAATAAATAAGCAAAACTCAAATAAACCTATTTTTCTTGTTCTCTGAAAATAAAATATTTTCTGTTGCACACACCAAACAAGTTAGTACAAGACTAATGACGTGGCAATTGGCTGGTAAAATATTCGCTGCTAGTATTAGTGGAGAGAAATGGTCGGCTTCTATGTAAGGCACATAAGGGAAATGAATGCAACACAATTATAGTAATCAGTTATTAGTGAATGTTGTAGTTCATTATTAATAACTAGAGGCCTGATGCACAAAAAGCCCCTCAGCCCGGCCTTGCAATCTGGGACCACTCAGGAGATGTCCACCTGCTGGCTTAGGCCCGTTCCCCAGGGAATCAGGCCTAAGCTGGCAGTCAAACATATCTCTGGCAGCCCGGGGGCCCTTGGGGGATGTTCACTTGACAGCGGGGAGCAGGCCTAAGCTGCAGTCAGACATCCTTAGTCCTGCTAAGGGGACAGGAGAGGCTCCCACCACCACTGCTGTACTGGCAGCTATCAGCCTGGCTTGTGGCTAAGCAGAGCTCCTCTTGTGGGCATGCACTGACCATGAGGGGCAGTGAGCATCTGCCCCCTGGTGATCAGTGTGTGTCATAGTGACCAGTCATTCCAGTGGTTCTGCTGTTAGGGTCAATTTGCATATTACCCTTTTGTTATATAGGATTATTCTATAGAATAGAGGCCTGGTGCCTGGGTGGAAGCCGGCTGGTTTGCCCTGAAGGGTGTCCCAGATCAGGGTGGGGGTTCCACTGGGTTGCCTGGCCAGCCTAGGTGAGGGGCTTAGGGTTGTTTGCAGACTGGCCACATCCCCTTCAGGGAGGGGGGTCATGCTGGGGTGCCTGACCAGCCTGGGTGAATGGCTGATGGCTCTTTGCAGGCTGGCCACAGCCCCTTCCGGGAGGGGGGGTCACGCTGGGGTACCTGGCCAGCCTGGGTGAGTGGCTCATGGCTGTTTGCAGGCTGGCTACAGCCCCTTCAAGGTGGGTGTCCCCCCTTTGGGTGCTTGGCCAGCCTGGGTGAGTGGCTGAGGGCTGTTTGCAGGCTGGTCACAGCCCCTTCAAGGTGTGTGTCCCCCCTAGAGTGCCTGGCAAGCCTGGATGAGGGGCTGAGGGCTGTTTTGCAGGCTGACCACATCCCCTTCAGGGAGGGGGGTCCTGCTGGGGTGCCTGACCAGCCTGGGTGAGTGGCTGATGGCTGTTTGCAGGCTGGCCACAGCCCCTTCAGGGATGGGATTCCTGCTGGGTTGCCTGGCCAGCCTGGGTGAGTGGCTGAGGGCTATTTGCAGGCTGGTCACAGCCCCTTCAAGGTGTGTGTCCTCCCTGGGGTGCCTGGCAAGCCTGGATGAGGGACTGAGGGCTGTTTGCAGGCTGACCACATCCCCTTCAGGGAGGGGGGTCCTGCTGGGGTGCCTGACCAGCCTGGGTGAGTGGCTGATGGCTGTTTGCAGGCTGACCACAGCCCCTTCAGGGATGGGGTTCCTGCTGGGTAGCCTGGCCAGCCTGGGTGAGGGGCTGATGGCTGTTTGCAGGCTGGCCAAGGCCCTCAGCGACCCAAGCTCCCAGCGAGGCTTGCTGGAAGCAGGTATCTGGGATTTATTTATCTTCTGTAATTGAAATTTTGTTGCCTTGAGTGGAGGCCACAGCTGGCCAAGGCAGGTGGGAACCTTTGCTTCCTCCTTTGCTGGGGCAAGCCTCCTGCTTGTTCCAGCCCCGTGGATGCTGGCCACCATCTTGGCTGGGTTAATTTGCATATAGTCCCTCTAATTGGCTGGTGGGTGTGGCTTAGGTGTAACAGTGACACCAATATGCATATTACTCTTTTATTAGATTATGTATAAGAGGATATTGTAAAAATTAAGTTACAAAATTTTTGTTAAAATGTTTTTTACATACTGTTATGTTGGCTGGGCGGCAAAAATATTTGCTGTGAGCTGCGTGGGGCCCAGAAGTGTGACATGCTTGGGCTAGGGCAAAGCTTTTGACTTTCATCTAAGAAAGGATAGAAAAGGAAGAGCAACTTAACTTGGTGCCTCCTTTTTAAAACAGCTCAGAGCAAAACACACTGAAGCTCTGTATTGAACTTATTACCTCATTAAATTTAAACTTAGTTTATTTTTTGTGTTAGGTACTATTTCTGTTTTATAGATTGGGAATCAGGGAGAGTATTAACATCACTCATAAAATATCTAGAAACAACATTTACTAGTTGTTTTTTTAACCAAAAGACAGAAAAATGAAACAAAGGAGATTTGGAAAATAGGAGCTTGTAAACTATATTGAGTTTTTACAACAGGGGTTAAGAAAAGGTGGTATTCTCACAGCTTTTGGGGGTATTTTCTGACTTTGATTAGAAGCAGCATGTTGTACTCCCTAACCGGTTTGGCTCAGTGGATAGAGCATCGGCCTATGGACTCAAGGGTTCCGGGTTCGATTCCAGTCAAGGGCATGTACCTTGGTTGCGGGCACATCCCCAGTGGGAAGTGTGCAGGAGGCAGCTGATTGATGATCGACGTTTCTAACTCTCTATCTCTCTCCCTTCCTCTCTGTAAAAATCAATAAAATATATATTTTTTAAAAGCAGCATGTTGTAGAAAGAGCTTAGACTTTGAAAGACCTAAATTCAGATTTTAGATTTACCACTTGTTACCTGTAGTGACCTTAGAAAGTCAGCTAACCTCTGAAACCTTCCATTTCCTCCTCTATAAAAAGTTATGTGAGGATTAAATGAAATGATATATAAAACCAAGTAGCAGAAAGTGTGGGAAGATGAAAAAGTTCTAGAGATGGATGGTGGTGATAGTTGAAGGGCAATATGATTAATGCCACTGAACTGTACACTTAAAAATGAAAAATGGTTAAAAGGGTAAAACTTGTTATGTATTTTATCACAATTTTTAAAAATCTACCTACCATATAGTAGGCACTTACTATATTCTAATTTTCCCCTTGCCTTCTTTAGAGATTGAATTTTCTTTTAACTCAGTCTTTTTCTCAAAGAATATCAAATTGTGTAGCTGGAGATTTGTCATAAAACTATCTTGAATTGTATCCATGATTTAGAATAAAGTTACATTTTGATTACCCCTTGATTCAGCCATGCTTGAACCTCATTATTTGAAACTATTCTGTCTCTAAGATCTTGAAATAAGAGCTTTCCGTCTCTGACCACAACCTCTATTGCATCTACAGCTATCACTCCTAAGTGTGCTTTGTGACCTCATTTTGACCTCCTGCCTCTACCTTAGCTCTGTTCTTCTACCTCATTAAATTTGTTTTCTGGAGTTGTACAGTTTTCAGTTACAGTATTGTCCTCTCAAATAATCCCAGATTCTTTCTCCCTTAACCTTTTACCATGTCCACCTTTATATGTCATCCTTTTTTTCTGTGCTTAGGTTGCTGAACATTATTGGGTAAAGTCCTCAAATAAGACCTTTAGCACTTTAGACAAGCTATCTTGGTTAATTCAGTGTTCACAACATCCCTGGGGAAATATTGCTACCCACCATATTGATAGTGGAACTGAGGCTCAGAAAGGTTTAATGACTCACCCTGAAGCTTTAGTCACTCACACTTAGCTCATATATTGATTTCAGATTTAAACCTAGATTGTCTGGCCCACAATCTGCCCTTTTTCCATTCTTTGGCCCTGTTTCCAGTTCATTTCTGTCTCCTCTCAACTGTGTGCTCATCTCTTTTTTTCCCTCCCTTTGTTTCTTCTCCCTCCCCACAACACTATTGATCCCTTCTATGCCCTCTTCTACCTCCATCTATCCCCCACCATCACCACACTGTTGTCTATGTCCATGAATTCTCTCTATTTTTTTTCTCAATCCTTCACCACAACCACCCTCAACTTTGTTTCTTGCTAATAACTCTTATACATTCACACTTTTTTTCTTCTCAAGCTTTAAACCTAACCCCCAACTCATAGTGCATAATTTAACCTACTCCTTAACTGAAGCAATGAGGGAATCCAGCAGAATCTCCTTCAACATTATTTTCTTTGTATGCTCTCTCAATTCTCTGCCTCCTTGTTGCTAAGGTACTACCTCTATGTTACTGATTCCATTCTCTCACCAAGGCTTTGCTTTATGATTTATTCCTATTTTCTTCCTCTTTAATGCCGTTTTCATATTGATTCTTTTCTCTCTATTTTAAAAAGGGAAATAATCCTGAAAAATATCCTTTAAATTTAGTAATCCTGTAATAATTAGTGATATTATCAAGAGTTATTTCAGTAGAGTAACACCTACATATTCCAGGAGGCAGAGGGTTAATGATTGAATACGAGATAGGGAATTGAAAATGATGAGTGCAGATTTCTTTAAAGAAGGCTTACGTTGAAAGGAGGCAGGGCTGTATGATTGAAGAACAGGGTTTAAAAGATAGAATACATTTGCTAAAAGGAAAACATAAAAAAGGAAAGAGGAAAAAGGAGAGATTTATGAAGTAAAACATCTAAGTAAAATCATAGGATTAGTCTCAAATGCCTTACTGTACAAATTATATATGTCTTTATAGACCCAGCTGAATCTGAAGCTTTTCTTCATTAGCTCAGCAGGAAGTGTTTCAAAATTCTCTAATTTCCTGTGGCAGCTCATACATCTCTCCTGGTACTTATCAAGTCCTCTCTTGAATTATGTGATGCAATAGTATAGTTCTCATGAGCCGTGCTGTTGGGGTTTGGTTCCTGGCTTTACCAATTATGAGCTGTGTGACTTTTAGCAATGACTTTGGTACTCAGTCTTTGTATCTGTAATGGGATAATAGTAGGTACATGATTCTTACAAGCATTAATATTTGTAAAGCTCTTAGAACATGTGTTTTCCTTCTAAGTTATAAGATCCTTAAAAATAGGAAACTATTCTTTGTATTACCATATCCCGTATAGTCCATACATATAATCTAAACTAATGAAAGCATAAGATTGAAATTGACCATTTCTTCGGGACGCCTAAGCCACGCCCACCAGCCAATCAGAGTGACTTTATGCAAATTAACCCAGCCAACATGGAGGCCGCCACTCACGGACCTGAGTAAATGGCAGCTTCCATTGCAGCAGGAGTGAAACTGAAACTGTTTGCAGGCCGGCTGGGCTTATCCTGGCTCCAGGCAAAACATATTTGCAACAAAGTATCAATCATAGAAGTGTCCGCAGCTGAAGGAAATAGCAGGCCTGGCCTGACTACTAAGGGTAACATTGTCTCATTATAGAAGCCGCGAGGTGAAGCAGAAACGAGGCTTCATTACTAGGCCTCAGCTTAAAGGAACAGTGAATCAAGTATAGAAGATAAACCCCAGAAACCTTCTTCCAGCCAGCCTTTATGGGACATTGGGTCAATGGGAGCTGTGGGCAGCCT
>PVJC01010603.1:0-26322 GCA_004026665.1 Murina feae | reverse complement strand
GCAGGTGGACATCCCCAGAGAGGTCCCAGACTGTGAGAGGGCACAGGCCGGGCTTAGGGACCTCCTGAGTGCACAAATTTTTGTGCACCAGGCCCCTAGTAGTTCATAATTTTACATAATTAGGAATTTGTTGAATGATGGAATATACTCTGTATTTTCAGGTTAGCCATTTAGTGCAAGAATCCAATTGAGAATCACTGTATTTGCACATACTTTCTTCTGTACAGTGATACTCAGACCCCAGGATAGGACCAAATGCCAGACAGCTACGTGGTACTGAACCTTCAGAATTTTAGGCACAAAGACTTGGACCAGGAAATGGGGAAAAAAGAGTGAGAGAAGTACAAGTGGAAGTGGGAGAACGTAGTCAACCGGGAATAAAACACAATTGTAAATGTTAGCATATTATTTAGGCCAAAAAAACTCTTCATGGGAGTTATAAATATCATTGTAGCAGTCAAGGCTAATCACCACCCAAGCAGTGTCATTTGTTTTCTTTGAGAAACACCAAACCATGGTAGTTTCTATGACTACAGTTCTAGTGAGTGGGAAGAAGTAGGGTAAACAGAATAATTTGGATGATTGGGAAAGGATACTCCTGAATTGGCTGAGGGACTTTAAGGAAGGAGAGAAAATAGATTAAGTTTTTACTCTCAGGCAACTCAGTGCCATTGCCTTATTCTGCCTTTTCCTTTTAAATGTTTTTATTATCTTTCTTGAGGAATTCCTGAACTGCAGGGCAATCTCTAGAGCAGGATGCCAAATACTGGTTTCATCTTGTATAACTAGGAGGATTGCCAAGAGAACCTGCAGTGCCTCCTATGCTTGAAACTAAACAAAAGATGAATGGGTTATCTAGGTAACAGTTACATGGTTGATGCTGTGATGTTTTAATTATATAGAAAAATTAGAGACTCAGTGCATGAATTTGTGTATGGGTGGGTTCCCTTGGCCTGGCCAGCAGTCAGAGCCAATCAGTCTGTCTTGCCAGTCCCCATTGGGTCAATCGGGGCTGGCCGGCCTGGGGGAGGGACCGCGGGAAGTTGGCTGGCTGTGGAGAGGTTGGCTTGAGAGCACACTGACCACCACGGGGCAGCTCCTGTGTTGAGCATTTGCCCCCTGGTGGTCAGTGCATGTCATAGCGACCAGTTGACTGGTCATTCAGTCATTCAGTTGCTTAGGCTTTTATATATATACTGGAGGCCTGGTTCACAAAAATTTGTGCACTCGGGGGGGAGGGGGGCGGTCCTTCAGCCTGGCCTGTGCCCTCTTGCAGTCTGGGACCCCTCGGGGGATGTTCACCTACTAGCTTAGGCGCACTCCCCGGGGAACAGGCCTAAGCTGCAGTCGGACATCCTTAGTGCTGCTGAGCAGGTGGGAGAGGCTCCCACCACCACCACTGTACTGGCATTCTTCAGCCTGGCTTGTGGCTGAGCATAGCTTCCCCTGTGGGAGCGCACTGACCACCAGGGGGCAGCTCCTGCATTGAGCGTCTGCTCCCTGGTGGTCAGTGTGCGTTGTAGTGACCAGTCGTTCTGCTGTTAGGATCAATTTGCATATTACCCTTTTATTAAATAGAATAGAGGCTTGGTGCATGGGTGGAGGCCGGCTGTTTTGACCTGAAGGGTGTCCTGGATCAGGGTGGGTTCCCGCTGGGTGCCTGGCCAGCCCGGGTGAGGGGCTGAGGGCTGTTTTCAGGCTGGCCACAGCCACAGGCTGGAAGCAAGTATCTGGGATTTATCTTCTATAATTGAAACTTTGTAGCCTTGAGTGGAGCTCAGGGCCGGCCAGGGTAGGTGGGAAGCTTAGCTTCCTCCATCACCAGGGCAGCCAAGCCTCCTGCTTGCTCCAGCTCCGTGGCTGCCAGCTGCCATCTTGGTTGGATTAATTTGCATATAGTTGCTCTGATTGGCTAGTGGGCATGGCTTGGGGTATAGTGGAGTGACACCAATTTGCATATTCTCTTTTATTAGTGTAGATAGATACTCATAACTGACATTTTTCTCTGGCCGTCTTTAAATGTCATAACTCAAATTATTTCTGGTTCTAGCTAGCCATTTAGCTTGACTTTTTAAAATTAAAACCTTTGCCCTTTAAATGGAATTTATGCTCAGTGTCCTAATGCATATTGCTTCCTTATATTTACTTTTTTTTTCTAACAATTAACTTTCTAGAGCAATTTTAGGTTCACCATAAAATGGAAAAGAAAGTACAGAGATCTCCCATATGCCTCTTGCCCCTGCATAAATCATACCCTCTCCCATTAGCAATCTTCTCCTTCAAAATGGTACATTTATTACATTTGTCAAGCCTACATCAACATGTTCTTATCACCCAAAGTCCATGGTTTACATTAGGGTACACTCTTGGTGTTGTACATTCTATGGGTTTGGACAAATGTATAATGGCTTGTATCCACCATTTATAATATCAGGCCCTAAAAATCCTCTGTGCTCCACCTAGTCCTTTCTCCTCTCCCTGCCCCACTCCCACAACTCTTGATCTTTTTACTGTCTTCATAGTTTAACATTTTCAAGAATGTTATATGGTTGAAATTATTAACAGCATATAGCCTTTCAGACTAGCTTCTTTCACTTAGTGATATGCATTTAAGTTTCCTCCATGTCTTTTCATAGCTTGATGGCTCATTTCTTTTTAGTACTGAATAATATTCCATTATCTAGTTGGAGCACAGTTTATTTATCCATTCATCTACTGAAGGGCATTTTAGTTGCTTCCAAGTTCTGGCAGTTATGAGTAGAGCTATATAAATAATCATGTGCAGATTTTTATGTGAATGTAAATATTCAACTCCTTTGGATAAATACCAAGGCACATAATTTGTGGATTGTATGGTAAGATATGTTCAGTATTATAAGAAATCATTGAATTGTCTTCCAAAGTGGCTCTACTACTTTGCATTTCACCAGCAATTCAGCATTTGATGTGTTCTGGATTTTGGCTATGCTAATAGGTGTGGAGTGGTATTTTGTTTTGTTTTTTAATTTGCATTTTTCTGATGGCATATGAGATGGAGCATCTTTTCATATGCTTATTTAGCATATGTATATCTTTTTTGGTGAGGTCTCTGTTAAGGTCTTTGGTGCATGTCTTAGTTTCTTCAGGCTACTATAACAAAATAGTGCAGACTGGGTGTAACAGTAATAGTGCAACAGTAATTTTTTCTCATAGTTATAGTACAGAGGCTTGAAGTCTGAGATCAGGATGTCAGGATGATTGGGTAAGGACCCTATCTTGGGTTGCAGACTTCTAGTTATATTCTCACATGGTGGAATGGGAAGGGATCTTTCTGGTGTTGTTTATAAAGCATCTGTCCCCTGGTGGTCAGTGCATATATGATGGCTTTGCCAACATGACCTAATCACCTCCCAAAGTCCCTACCTCTTAATACCATCACATTGGGCATTAGGATGTAACATATCAATTTTGAGGTATGGGGTGGGAGACAAACATTCAGACCCTTTGGTTTTTGTCAGTGTTCTGAATGTGGGCTATTCTAATAGGTATATAGTGGTGCCTCATTTTAATTTTAATTTTTCTGATGACATGATATAGAGCATCTTTGTATATGTTCATTTGCCATATGTATATATTACTTTTTTTTTGAGAGAGAGAGAGAGAGAGAGAGAGAGAGAAGAAGGGAGGCTAAGAGAGATAGAGAAACATCAATTTGAGAAACATCCATCAGTTGCCTTCTGCACACCCCCTACTGGGGGTCGAATCAGCCACCTTTTCGTGTATAGACAACACTCTAACCAACTGAGCCACATCAGCCAGGACTCATTTTCTCTTTTCACTGTGGATCGAGGCTGCAACTCAGGCATGTGCCCTGACCGTAAATTGAACCATGACCTCCTGGTTCATAGATTGACATTCAACCACTGAGCCGTGATGGCTGGGCTCTTTTTCTTTTTTTATGTGTCTTCTTTGGTAAGGTATCTGTGAAGGTCTTTGGTCCATTTTTTTTTAATTTTATTGATTTTTTACAGAGAGGAAGGGAGAGAGATAGAGAGTTAGAAGCATTGATGAGAGAGAAACATCAATCGGCTGCTTCCTGCACACCTCCTACTGGGGATGTGCCTGCAACCAAGGTACATGCCCTTGACCGGAACCGAACCTGGGACTCTTCAGTCCGCAGGCTGATACCCTATCCACCGAGCCAAACCAGTTAGGGCTTTGATTCATGTTTTAATTGCATTATTTGTTTTTTTATTGTTGTGTTTTAAGAGTTTTCATATTTTGGATAACAGTTCTCTATCAGATATGTCTTTTGTAATTATTTTCTCCTACTCTGTTGCTTTTCTTTTTATTATCTTGATAGTATTTTTTGTAGAGCAGACATTTTTAATTTTAATGAAGTCCAGCTTATCACTTCTTTTTTTCATGGATCATGTCTTTGGTGTCAGATCTAAGAAGTCATCTAGTTTTTCTGCTTTGTTATCTTCTAGTAGTTTTATATTTTTGCATTTTACATTTAGGTCAGTGATTCATTTTGGGTTTCTAGTATTTTTGTGAAGAGTGTGAGGTCTGTGTCCAGATTCATTTTTTGTATGTAGATGGCCAGTTGTTCCAGTGCCATTTGTTGAAAAGACTTTCTTTTCTCCATTGTATTTGTTGCCTTTGCTCCTTTGTCAGAGATCAGTTAATTATATTCACACTAGAGGCCCGGTGCATGAATTTGTGCACCAGTGGTGTCTCTTGGCCTGGCCTGTGGGATCAGGCCAAAACTGGCTCTCTGACATCCCTGGAGGGGTCCCAGATTGCAAAAGGGTGCAGGCCAAGGGACCCCACTGGTACATGATTGGGGTTGGGGAGGTATGTGGGAGGTTAGCCAACCAGGGAGGGACCGTGGAAAGGTTCCAGGGCATGTCTAGCCCGTCTCGCTCAGTCCCTGTTAGCCAGACCCTAGCAGCAAGCTAACCTACTGGTCAGAGGATCTGTCTTCTGGTGGTCAGTGCACATCATAGCAATTGGTCAACTGGTTGTCAGTGCATGTCATTGCGAGCAGTAGAGCAGCCTTATCATATCATTAGCATATTATGCTTTGATTGGTTGAACAGCTGACCAGACAACTGGTCACTTAGCATATTAGGCTTTTATTTTATTTTATTTATTTATTTTTATAAATTTTATTGATTTTTTACAGAGAGGAAGGGAGAGGGATAGAGAGTTAGAAACATCGATGAGAGAGAAACATTGATTAGCTGCCTCCTGCACACCCCCTACTGGGAATGTACCCGCAACCAAGGTACATGCCCTTGACCGGAATCGAACCTTGGACCCTTCAGTTCGCAGGCTGACGCCCTATCCATTGAGCCAAACCGGTTAGGGCTAGGCTTTTATTTTATAGGATGGGTCTATTTCTGTGACTTACTAATCTATTCTGCTTACCTATTTGTCTGTTCTTTCTCCAATAACCACACTATCTTGAGTATTATAGCTTTATAGTAAGACTTGAAGTCAGGTAATATTAGTTCTCCAACTTTGTTCTTCTCCTTCAATATTGTGTTAACTAATCTGGGTATTTGCCTCTCCATAAAAACATTAGAATAAATTTGTTGATATCCACAAAGTAATGTGCTTGCATTATGGTTGGATTGCATTGAATCTATAGATCAAGTTGAGATGAACTGACATCTTAACAATATTGAGTCTTCGTATTGATGAACATGGAATATCACTTCATTTATTTAGTTCTTTGTAAACTTACTTTCGTTTAATCCATTTTGTAGTCTTCAGAAGGCAGTTTTTCTGAGTCACTTCAGAAGTATGTTACAGTTTTCTTGTTCTCTTGGATTCATTTGCTTTTATATTTGTTCTTTTTTATATCTGGCTTTCTAAGAGCTTTTTCCTCCCCATTTTTAATATCATGATGCTCAGCCAAATGTGATTTCTGATATTGAATAGCAAAATTATTTCTCGAGTTAAATTAAACTATCTGTATACATAGTTTACATCCATACTGTAATATAACTACTTTCTCAGAAATTAGGACAAAAAGTCTTACTAACCATAATAAAAGAAATACAAGCGCTTCTATAATCTCTGCCCTCAAAGAACTTGTGGTCTACTTAAGAAATCAGAATTAAACATGAAAAGTAAGACATTTAGATAATAATTCTAGTATTAGGTCATAGAAGAGGACATGATTAATATATATTAATTGTATATACTTTGCAATTTAGAGAAGGGAATGATTAGACAGGGAAGTGATTAGAGAAGGTTAGAAAGGGAAACCTTTATTGGGCTCAAGGAATTTGAACTTAGTCCTAAAATATTAGTAAATTTTGGGTAGAGATATTAATCCAGATTTCTTGTGGATGAGTTTCATAGTACTTTATCCCTTAATTTTTTCTTTAAAAAGTATTTATATTTTCTATCCAATGTAATTATAGTAAACACTTGAAAGTGTTTGACATATCAGTTACCCTCAATTTTCTCTTTCTGTGTGTTTGACACAGGCACCCTGATTTTCAGCTGCTACAGGAGGGACAAAGGTATGGTTGAATCAGTATCACTTACCTTCTATATATTCATGTTAATAGAAACATTAAGAGTAATCCAGGTGATATGAGCTCTTGGGCTTCCTGTATTGATGCATTATGTTAGTGCCCATTCTAGCCCACACAAAGAAATATTTGCCTTGTACAGCTTTTTCTTTTCTGATGGTAAGATGATGTGTTTGCTCTGTATGATTTATTGTGCAGCTCTTTCTACCAAAAAAGTCTAATTGAACCTGTTGAAATATGACTCAAACACAGCTTCCATCTGAGATAATATGCTGCTTTGTCAACTAGATTGTGCCAATTAACATTTGTTGAAAGGTTTTTATAGTCTTGTTTTATAGAATTTCAAAATATTAATGTATCTGTTATTTAATTATTTGAAAAAGTGTCTAAAGCATTAATAGAGGTTCCAAGTTATTTTTTTTCTAAAATCCCCTCATGATGTTGCCTTCCCAACTTTAATCATCTCTCAAAATATGTCCTTTTATCTCCGAGAATAAATTTTCTTGGTTATTAGTCACTACCTTAGTTACATGGACTTGTGCCATAAGTGAGAGATACTGACTTATTGATGTTTTTCTTTAATTTATAGCTCAAAGTAGTACAGAAAAACATAATAACTTCAAATTCCAGGGGAGAGTCTGAAAAATATGAAAGTTTAATTGTTCTATTTTTTAAAAAATTATACTGACAAGAGACAAGTCCCTGATGATATAAGCTAGATTCTAATTAAAAAATCATATCTAATACTGAATAAACTTGTCATCTTTTCTCCATTTCCAATCACAGCCTTACCTTCAACTCTGTCTTTCTTCTTTTACTCCCCAACCCCACATGCTTTTATTAAACTGCTGCATTCTCTTCATTTTTAAAAATCATTTCTAAAAATGTAATAGCCTTTTGGAGGAGCAGTTTTAGGTTTACAGAAAAATTGCACAGAAAGTAGAGTTCCCATACACTTACTACCCTCTACGTGCTTCTTGACCCAGAATCCTCCTCATTTGGATCTTTAAAGTTCTTATCATTGCATTTGCTTAAGAGTGACTGCTCATCTATCCTTCTTTACCTCCAGGTTGTATTGACAAAGCTACTCTTTGCCTTCATTCTTTCATAATTCTTAATTTTTTTATCCTGAAAATTGAAGAAATATAGTCAAAGGAACTACTGTTGTTTTTTATTGTTAGCATTATGTTGTAATTCTAGAGTTTAAAATATAAATATCTTTCATTGATAAATGTTGATTTTTCCAACTTCATTTATTATTATAACTGACTTCCTTGTGTTTTTCATTATTTGGAACTTTCTATATTTCTATCAACTAGAGTTGGAAAATGTTTAAACATCCCTTTTTATATTTATACTAGAGGCCCAGTGCACAAAAATTTGTGCACTCGGGGGGTGGGGGGAAGTTCCTCAGCCCAGCCTGTGCCCTCTCGCAGTCTGAAACCCCTCGGGGGATGTCCACCTCCCTGAGTGTTAGGGCCTAAGCTGGCAGTCAGACATCCCTCTGGCAACCCAGGAGCCCTTGGGGGATGTCCACTACCCAGCGGGGAGCAAGAAGCCTAAGCTGCAGTCAGACATTCTTAGTGCTGCTGAGGAGGCAGAAGAGGCTCCCACCTCCACTGCTGTACTGGCAGCTGGCAGCCTGGCTTGTGGCTGAGCAGAGCTCCCTCTGTGGGAGTGCACTGACCACCAGGGGCAGCTCCTGCATTGAGCATCTGCCCCCTTGTGGTCAGTGTCTGTCATAATGACCAGTCATTCCTACTCGTTCTGCTGTTAGGGTCAATTTGCATATTACCCTTTTATTATATAGGACTAGAGACCCAGTGCACAAATTCATGCTTGGGTGGAGTCCTGCCGGCCCTGCCCCAATCAGGGCAGAGGAGGAGATGGCGGGAGGTTGGCCGGCCAGCCCACCCCAATTGGGGCCAGTCAGGACTGGGCTGGCTTGGGGGAGGGGCCTCGTGTAATTGGCTGGTGGGCCCTGCCCCCAATTGGGGTTGGGGGCAGGACTAGCCATAGGAAGGGGCTGAGGGTGGTGGGTCAGTCAGTCCTGCCCCCGAATGGGGTGGGGGGTGCTGAACAGGGGCCAATGGGCTGGGGGAGGGGCCATGGGTGATTAGCTGGCTGGCCCTGCCTCTGATCAGGGTGGGGGGACTGATCAGGGACAGGGCCAGCCAGGGGGAGGAGCTGCAGGGTGGTGGGGGTCCATAAGGGGTGGGGCTGGCCTGGGGGAAGGGCTATGGGCTGATTAGGGTAGTGGGGGCTCATGGTGGGGGGCAGTGGGAGGAAGGGGCTTCAGGAGGTTGGTCGGCCAGTCCAGCCCCCTATTAGAGTGGGGGGTGCAATCAGGGGCAAGGCAGCTGAAGGGAAAAGGGGGGTGTTTGGCCGGCTGGCCCTGCCTTTGATCATGGTGGGAAAGTCTGATCAGGGGCAAGCCAGCCAGGGGTAGGGGCTGTGGGAAGTTGGCCGGCCGGCCCCACCTCCTGATTGGGCTGGTTTGCTTGCCACAGTGGACGTCAGAGCGACTGGTTGTTCTGGTCGTTATGGCGTTACGGTCGCTGGCTTTTAGATCTTTCAAAGCCTAAACAAAGTTCCCTATAACATGTAAATGTGTGTGTGTACATACATACATATATATGCTTGTTTGCTTGTTTGAGAAGCCAGTAATGAGTTTTCAAAAGAAAACCTTTTTTAAAAACAGGGTATATGAAACAGAAATGGAGCAGACTAAAATAAAAAATAGTTCAGTGGGTTGTTTATTTTTGTTGTTGCTGTTATTCTTATTTATTTATTTTGAAAAATGGGAAAAAGGGAAGGAGGGATTGGAGAGAGAGAGAGAGAGAGAGAGAGACATTGATGTGAGAGCGAAACATCAATCAGTTGCCTTTCACACTCACCCCAACCTGGCAGGGTTGAACCTGTAACCCAGATAGGTGCCCTTGATCAGGAATTGAACCTGTGACCCTCCGGTGCTCAGGCCAATGTGCTAATCACTGAGCAACACTGGCCAGGGCTCTTTTAACATTTTTAAAATAATTAGGGGGAAAGAAGATAATTATCCTATATAATAAAAGGTAATATGCAAATTGACCCTGACAGCAGAACCACTGGGAATGACTGGTCAATATGACACACACTGACCACCAGGGGGTAGACGCTCAATGCAGGAGCTGCTACTGGTGGTCAGTGCACTCTCACAGGAGGAGTTCTGCTCAGCCACAAGCCAGGCTGACGGCTGCCAGCACAGTGGTGGTGGTGGGAGCCTCTCCCGCCTCCTCAGCAGCACTAAGGATGTCTGACTGCAGCTTAGGCCTGCTCCCCGCTGGCAAGTGGACATCCCCTGAGGGCTCCCGGGCTGCCAGAGGGATGTCTGACTGCCAGCTTAGGCCTGATCCCCCGGGGAGCGAACCTAAGCCAGCAGGTGGACATCCCCTGAGGGTTCCCAGACTGCGAGAGGGCACAGGCCGGGCTGAGGTACCTTCTCCCCTCCCTCCCCCCGAGTTCACACATTTTTATGCACTGGGCCTGTAGTATCAAATAAATAAGAACTGAAAAAAATTATGTAATTATATCTTTCTTCTAAAGTGTGTGTGTGTGTGTGTGTGTGTGTGTGTGTGTGTGTGTGTACAGGCTTATATAAGCCTATAAATAAGGCTTTGCATAAGGGATAAAAATGTCTACTTTGAAAGGTACAAAGTGTAAATAAATGGGACATACTGCTTTTCTGTTACAGTTAGTTTGTTTCTTTTCTTCTACAGTGGCCATTCTGGAGAAGAAGTACAGTTATGCAATAAGACCATTAAAACATCAGATGTTGACAATCCTGTCCATATTGAGAAGCAGTATGAATCTAATTCTTGTAGCATTCATAGTGATAGTAGCAGTGATAATGAGCAAGACTTTGTTTCCTCCATTCTACCAGGAAACAGACCAAATGCAACGGGTATAAGGCAACAGCTGCACAAAAAAAGCATCATGAAAAAGAAAGCTTGCCAAAAATCTAACTTCAAACAAGAAGACAAAGAACAGGCAGTAATAAGTATTACTGAGCAGTTAGGCAATTGCAGATTAGATAGTCAGGAGAAAGCTGCTACTTGTGAACTTCCTTTACAGAAGGTAGATACTCAGGTTTCTTTAAATAGTCCTTCGAGAGAAAACTTAGACGCTTCAGAAATTCCTGAAAATAAATGCAGTAGTTCAGAAATAACTTTAGTAGGCATAAGTAAGAAAAGTGCTGAACATTTTAAGAGGAAATTTGTCAAATCAAACCAAGTTTCTAGGTCAGCTTCTAGTTCAGTGCAGGCGTGTCCTGAAGTTGCAAAGGCAAACTTACTTAAAGTTCTGAAGGAGACTTTGATTGAGTGGAAGACAGAAGAAACTTTGAGGTTTTTGTATGGCCAGAATTATGCTTCTGTGTGTCTAAAACCTTCTGCAGTCCCTCTGGTTAAAGACGAAGAGCTTGATGAAGATGACATAAACTCTGACCCAGATAGTCATTCCCCCACCTTGCAGGAATCTCAGGACAGCTTGGATGAGTCTTTGCCTTTCAGGGCCTCAGATACAGCCATTAAACCACTGCCAAGTTACGAGAGCTTGAAAAAGGAAACTGAAACATTAAACCTAAGGATCAGAGAGTTTTATAGAGGACAGTATGTTTTAAATGAAGAAACCACCAAATCCCAAGTCCCAGAAGAGGTACGTCTTAATGGTGATGAGTTTTCTATGTTGCTAACATATGGAACACGCATCATAGCAAATCTTAGAGCAGGAAGAAAAATACTGAAGAGATAATTGTTAACTTTTCAGAAGGCTTTTTTAGTTGGTCAGTCTTTTCGTTTAAAATGCCATTTCCAGTAATGGCATTACTATTTTGCAAATAAGTTGAAGTTTGCCCCTAAAATTTTTCATAAATGTGGAACATATTTATGTAATGTAGAAATAGCCTCAAATTATGGGACAGAACTTTCTTTAAACTTAGTTCTTCATATATGTAGAACCTCTGAAGAGGCTTGTTTTTCTTTCTTTATATGTATTCTTTCTGATTTCTACATGGAGTACGTATCTTTGTGTTATTTTCAATGGGACTGTATGCAGTGGAGTAGACTTATTAGTTAAATGGTAAAATATTTGCATAATATTTGGCAAACATGCCCATTTAAAACATTATAAATGAAAATAATATATTAAAAGAGACTTATTGGGAAATAATATACAGAGAAAATGGAAATACCACATTCAGGTAAGCCTTAGATTTGAATATCTGCTGTCATTTACTAGCTGTATGAAAAGTTAATTCTTGAGTTTGACTACTTACCTGTAAATGGGATCATAAGTAGCTTCCCTTGCTTAATAGTCACATGTTTTAAAGATAACATATACAAAGCATTTATCACAGTCCCTGTCATATAATTGGTACTCAATAAGTAACAATTACATGTGGAGACAGAATGTATGTCACTGAGGTTTAGGGAGATTTTTCAGTATTTCTATTACACCATTTTGGTTGATGTGTAGTTTGGGAAATGAAGTCATTTGATATGAAGAGGAGTAGGCAATAGACTGGTTTTAACCACAAAACTTTGTTACTAAAGATTTCTGAGTAAATGTGGCTATAAAAACATTTGGAGATTTAGAAAGAAGGTGAAAGTGAAAATATAGTAAAAATTTAGAAATATTTTTTATTTCTAGAGAATATTACCCAACTCAGTACTGTATTTGAAATCACTTCAACTGTATTCTTAGACAGTATCTATAACTTTTATCTTAAGTTTGGAGAAACATTGATTTCTGTCAGCTGCATAAACCTATCTTAGTACATAACTTGTTTCAATCTTTTTGTGCTTATAAGCCTTAAGAAGGAAAAATTTATCCCTGAAATTTGGCTGTTCCTCTGTTGCATAACGTTTTAGAACTTTTCCATTAAAGTATAACTCAATGCTGTAGCTCATTGAATTATCACAAATGAGCACTACCCAGGACAAAAATTTGAATAAATCAGAGCCACACTATATCTTTTCCTGATCATTATGTCTTTCCAAAATGAATGACTATTATAATAGCACAGATAAATTTTGCCAATTTTGAACTGTATATAAATGGATTCACACAGTATATATTTGTTGTTGTCCAATTTAGTTCATGCAACATTATGTTTGTGAATCACTTTTGTTGTTAACTCTAGTTTTATTCTTTTATAGCTACATAGTATTCCATTATAGCAGTGTACCACAATTTATTTATATTAATGAGCATTTAGGCTGTTTCAGTTTGGGGCTATTATGAACTGCTGCTGTGTGAACTTTCTTATATAAGTCTCTGCTAATGTGCATGCATTCTGTTGGGCATGTATCTAGGACTAGAATTTCTGGGTCACAATGTATGGGTATACATGCAACTATACTAGGTAATGACAAATGGTTTAGCAAAATGGCTGTGGCAGTTTATATTCCCCTACCATACTACGAAAGTTTCCATGACTCCACACTTTCATAGTACTTGATATTGTTAGTTTTCACCATTCTGATAGCATTGCTTTTTGGTTGTATTTCTCTGATGATTAATGAGTTGAGCACTGTTTCATTTGCTTATTGACCATTTGGATAGGCTCTTTTGTGAAATCCTTTGAGGTGTCTTTTTTCCCCCCATTTACCTATTGAATATACGTAGGTGTTTTTTTGGTCTTGTTTTGTGTGTTTTTTTTCGTTGATCAGTAGGAATTCTGCATGTATTCAGGACTCAAGCCCTTTTTTTTAGTTATGTGTATTGTGAATACCATCTTCTACTCTGAGACTTGCCTTTTCACTCATTACTTGTGTCTTCAGTGTAGTTTATTAATTCCTCTTTTTAGTGACTTCTTTAAGAAATCTTTACCTAGCCCAGGTTATTTAATATTCTCGAACCTATGTTGTTTTTTCTTTCACATTAAGATCTGCAGTTCATCTGGGATTGATTTTTGTTTATGGTGACAAGTGTATAATTTCCTTTTTGGGAAATGTGTGCACATCAAAGTTTGAGAAGCACTATTGATTTTTTTTTTTTTTTTTTTTGGTTGGTTGCTTGCTTATTCCATCAGTTAGAGAGGTAGGTCAAAATCTGTCACCATAATTATGGATTTATGTATTTACTTATTTATTTACATTGTTTTTTTTAATCCTCACCCAAGGATATTTTTCCACTGATTTTCAGACAGAATGGAAGGGGGTGAGAGAGAGAGAAACATCAATGTGAGAGAGACACATCAATTGGTTTCCTCCCCTCTCCACCACACCCCCCTCCTCCGACAGGAGTTGGGGATCAAACCTGCAACCAAGGTACATGCCCTTGACTGGGAATGGAACCCGGGGTCTTCAGTCCATAGGCCAACACTCTAACCACTGAGCAAACTGACGAGGGCTAATTATGGATTTATTATTTCTCCTTTTAGTATTATGAATTTTACTTTTAATATTTTGGGACCATGTTATTGGGTGAAAATGTAAGATTGTATATCTTCCTGGAAAATTAAACTTTTAGCATTATGGAGTAACCTTTCTCTACACTGATTATTTTCCCCCTTGAAGTATACTTTGCTAACACTAGCATTCTTTTATTAGTATTTTCAAGGATTATCTTATTTTAAATATAAGCTGATCATCTTTATCCTTTATGGGGAGGATTTAGTCCATTTACATTTAATGTCATAATTGATATGATGTTTGGGTTTAAACCTACCATCTCACTTGTTCATTGCTTGCTGCATTCCATCTATTCTGTGTTCCTCTTTTCTATTTTGCTTTCATTGTGTTAAATATCATTAATCCATTTTTTTACCCTGTATTAGCTTCTTATACATTCTTTTGCTAATTAATAAGTGATTACTCTAAAGATTAAAATCTGATTCTTTGCCTTATTAAAGTCTAATGTCACATAATATTTTTATTCCTTCCTGGACAATTAGAACTTTAGAACTGTAACTCAGTTTACCTGCTCTTTACTTACCTGCTCTTGTTTTGTATTTTTGTCCTCTTTACATTTTCAATTCTACAAAATTATTTATAGTCAATATTCAGTTGGTTTTGTCCCATTAGTTACTCTTTCATTGTTTTACTGAATTTCTTTTTTTTCATCTGGAATCATTGGGCCTAAAAATACATCTTTTGTTTCCATTAGTACAGTTTTGCTAGTGATTAATTTTATGTTTTTGTTATGTTTATGTTTTGTAACAAATTTTTTTTAATTTTATTGATTTTTTATAGAGAGGAGGAGAGAGGGATAGAGAGTTAGAAACATTGGTAAGAGAGAAACATCGATCAGCTGCCTCCTGCACACTCCCCACTGGGGATGTGCATGCAACCAAGATACATTCCCTTGACTGGAATCGAACCTGGGACACTTGAGTCCACAGGCCGACGCTCTATCCACTGAGCCAAACCGGTCAGGGCTGTAACAAAATTTTTTATTTCATTTTTACTTTTACTTCTGAAAGAAATTTTCCTGGATATTAAATTCTAGATTAAAGTTTATTTTCTTGCAGCCCATTGAAAATATTCCCTTGTCTTTTGGCTTCCATTTACTTATCTTATTGCTATCTTGTTTTGTTTTGTTTTGTTTTCAAATAATCATATTTTCTCCTTTAGCTATTTTTAAGACCTTTTTATTTTCCTTTGGTTACCCTGAATTTTAAAATACTTTGTGTAGGTATGGTTATATTTGTTCTTTTGTTTGTTGTAATACTTGATTCTATGACTTGACTTCTTTCATCATTTTTAGAATATACTAATAAAAGGATAATATGCTAATTAGACTGGGAGACCTTCCAGGAGACCTTCCAGATGTTCTTCTGGATAAAGCCATGTTGGCGAGGCTGAGGTAGAGGTGGTTAGGGGCCAGGAGGGGAGGGCAGTTGTGGGTGATCAGGCTGGTGCGGGAGCAGTTGGGGGTGAGCAGGCCGGCGGGAAAGGCAGCTGGGGCAAGCAGGCCAGCAGGCGGAGTGGTTAGGGGAATCAGGCAGGTGAGCGATTAGGAGCCAGCAATCCCAGATTTCGAGAGGGTTGTCCCAGATTGGAGAGGGTGCAGGCCAGGCTGAGGGACACATCCCCCTCCCGCCCCCAGGCATGAATTTCGTGCACCAGCCCACTAGTTCTTAGATATTACCTGGTGCTCCAGTTAGTTATGTTAGTCTTTTTCACTGCATCTTCTTTGTCTCATATTATTTTGTGCTTTGCATTGTGTAAAGGGGGGAGAAGGGCATTAGGTATGACTGTGCTTCATTCTAGGTATTTTCCAAGTCAGCATTCTCTCTTCAGTTATTTCTACATTATTAAATCTATCCATTGAGTCTTTTAAATACTATATTTTTCACTTACAGGATTTTCATTTAGTTCTTTTATACAGTTTTCAGTTCTCTGCTGAAATTTTCAACCTTGTCATTTCTTGGAATATATTGAACATTTATTTTAAATAAAACAGATAACTTCATTATCTGGATTCCCCTGATGATTGACCTCTATGGACTAATGTTTCTGATTTTGATCACATTGTCTTAGTGTTCCATTATGTGGCAAACATTGTATATTAAAAGTTACAAGATAATTTGAGACCCAGGCGAATGCATCTTCCTCTAGAATGGATTTATGTTTGCTTTTGGCAGATTTGTATCAGTGCCAAATCTCCTTAATCAAAGCAGGAGTTATGATGATTTGGAGATGGGCTTCAGTCCCTATAAGAGCCAGTCTGTTTCATATTCATTCTTACTCCTAGAGTGTGATCCTTCTGAGTCCTGGTCTCTAACTTGGGGAGTGTTGCTAATACCTCTCCTTTCCTGGTATGCCTCAGTGTCTATTAGAAGAGCAATGCTTGGGTTCTCAGTATCTAAATTGTCTCTTCTGAAATTAGTCAGTGGCCTCTCTGGAATTACTTTCTCCAGAATCTCAGGCCATAATTATTTACTGCCTTGTTAGCAATCTGATGCTTTCAAACGTGTTTTTCCCCCTAGCCTTTTCAGTTCTTAGCAGGAGGAGTGGTTTGCCATTTTTTGTCTGCCATTTCTAGAAGTGGAATTCCCCATAATATATTCATAATACTTGCTAATTTTTATCTTTAAATTTTCTACATTTAATAGCATTTAGTAGTTTACAATGTATTTTTGTATGCGTTTTTTCATTCAATGAAGAAAGTGTTAGTATTCCTTTTAATGCAGATGAGAAAATACTCAAAAGTGGGCAAATCAGTCAGGCAAGTTCACATAAACCTAATGACTGAACTGATACTCAAATTTAAAGTGTATAAATTTCAAGTCTAGGTTTCATTCTACCATACCACAGGTGTTAACTTTTGTATTTTAATGTTAATTATTCTTATCAAAGAAAGAATGTGAATTCATGTTTTTCTTTTGCTTTGTTTAAAAATGTGATTCAGCGTGATCCCACCTTTCCACTGATAGATTCAAGTTCTCAGAACCAGATTAGAAAACGCATCGTACTCGAAAAATTGAGTAAAGTGTAAGTATGTAATTGTCATTCCACTTTTACAGTATTTTTAAGTTAACTTGGTATTTGTGGGTTCATAATATATAGGTATTACTGAATTTTGAACAGTGAAGAATAATGTGAAAGGTTTACATGGATTTCTTCACCTGAGAATTTTTGATTTTTAAGATATCCTAACAACAAAATACTGAAATTAAGTTTTGTGTACAAGATGCACATAGTAAAGAGGAAGGTTGAGATTATGGGAGTAGAAAACCAAACTACCTCACTTCAATTTAATAATCCAGTGAAGTCAGGGGGAAAAATATCAAAGCTAGATCCATTTAATTACTGATTTGTGGTAAATGTGTCACATCAGTTTCACATGTGAATAAGACTTTGTAAAGTTTTAACAGCCTGTTAATTCACTCTGCATACATATTCATAAAACAATTTCACACTCAGCAACTTGAGTTTTTGTTCAACTCAACTTTGCACTTTAGTTTTAAGCTTCCTGTGGTGGAAATTACTGTTCTTATAATTAGCCCAGTCATAAATGACATTTAAAAATTGCAACCTTGGTTTCTCTTTCAAAAGGAGCTTTCAATCTTTTTTCCAGAGGTATGAGAGCTGTTTTGAACTTTTTAGCCTGCATTTTCTTTCTTTAGTAGAAAAGATGGAAAGGTGTTTTTAGTCCTCGCTTAAGGTGGTATATATGTGGAGAAGTCTTAATTATGTGCTTTATTCAAAATAACAACATTTTGGAAGCCATAGTATTATAAGTTTTACATTTTAAATGACTCTTTAAAATAATATTTATTGAGTGCCTTTTATATGTTAGCTATTCATATATGATAAATCTGTTACTAATTTTGCCTTTTATATGTTTTCATACTTATACATTTCTGTTAAATATTAGGTTAGAAATCAATATAAGTCACCATTATCTCATTTATAGAACAATCCTTAACTTAAGTTACATAGTTTTTAAAAGTGGGCAAGGTTTATTTATACTGGTATATAATCAGTAGAAAGGGATTTATCTGAAAATAGTTTTCTAGAATTTTTAGCAAATAAAAGTACCCAATTTTAAATTTAAGAACATGTAGACATGTCATTGAAGAAATTCTGTTCCTTCTGGGTTTGGGCTGCAACAGAACATATTAAAGGACCCCTGCTCGAAGACCAAATTATTGATATTAGTACAAGAAATAAATTTCAGAAGAGTTGGAATGCCTTAAAGAAAAAGAAGCACAAAGGATACTGAAAACAGAATAATTATGGTGGCATAGGAGGTTTGGGGATGGTTGGTTGTTTATAAAAGTTGAGATTTTTCTCATTATAAAAGTAAGAGTTTCCTTCCCACTTGACTACCATATTTTCTTCCAATAATAGATTTAAGTGGCTGTGTTTATGGATAGATTAAAATTGCCATGATCTGAAGAGGAAGGATTTGTGTCCTCTTCCTATATGAAATAGATGAGCAAAAAAAATAAATAAGACTTTTTTTGTTTCTCATTGAAACAAACCAATTGCAAAAGGGCATTTTTTAGATTAAAAAAAAAATGAAAGATGTACTGATGATATTGAGGAATTAATGTATTAATTATTTTTAATTTGAAATAATAAGGAATTATGATGATAATTTTATTGTGGTTATGTAAGAAAATGCCTTTGTATTTAGAGATACCTGAGGAAATACTTAGGGGTCAAGTGACATGTCAAGGATTCACTTTAAAATATAGCAAAAAAGAGGAAAGAAGAAAAATGAAGCATATGTAAGAAAATCTGAGAACAGATGTATTAGGTTGATACCACTTTGGAACATGTTTGAAACTTTCATAATAAGTTTTAAAAAGAAAAGCTACACATGCTTATTGCAAAAAGTTTAAGCATTACAAAAAAGCTATAAAGACGTGACAGTCACCTATAATCTAAGGTGACTAGACGTCCCGCTTTTGGCGGGACAGTCCCAATTTTTAACAATTTGTCCCATGTCCCGCGGCGTTTTAAAAAAGTTCCAATTTTTGGAAAGAGACATATGTACTACTCTTTGTAATATTTTAAGTAATAATAATTTTTAAAAAAGAACTCACCCGGTCAATGGTATCCCGCTTTACCAATGTTAAAATCTGGTCACTTTACTATAATCCCATAACTCAGCAATAACTACAGTTAATAATTTGATGTTTATCCTTGATGTATATGTGTGAATGTGAATCTGTACTCTGATTACTTCTGTTATAGTATAAACCTGGAAGAAATAAAACATTTGATGTATACTCGGTATTATATACAACTAGAAGCCTGCTACACAAAAATTTGTGCACTCGGAGGGGTCCCTCAGCCCAGCCTGTGCCCTCTCGCAGTCTGGGAACCCTCGGGGGATGTCCACCTACTGGCTTAGGCCTGCTCCCCGGGGGATCGGGCCTAAGCTGGCTGTCAGACATCCCTCTCGCAGCCCGGGAGCCCTCAGGATGTCAACTTGCCAGCGGGGAGCAGGCCTAAGCTGCAGTTGGACATCCTTAGCGCTGCTGAGGAGGCGGGAGAGCCCCCCCCACCACCACCACTGTACTGGCAGCCGTAAGCCTGACTTGTGGCTGAGCAGAGCTTCCCCTGTGGGAGTGCACTGACCACCAGGGGCAGCTCCTTCATTGAGCATCATAGTGACCAGTCATTCCAGTGGTTTTGCTGTTAGGGTCAATTTGCATATTATCCTTTTATTATATAGGTTAGAGGACTGGTGCATGGGTGGGGGCCAGCTGGTTTGACCTGAAGGGTGTCCCGGATCAGGGTGGAGGTCCTGCTGGGGTGCCTGGCCAGCCTGGGTGAGTGGCTGAGGGCTGTTTTCAGGCTGGCCACATCCCCTACAGGGAAGGGGTCCCTGTTGGGGTTCCTGGCCAGCCTGGATGAGGGGCTGATGGCTGTTTGCAGGCTGGCCACAGCCCCTTCAGGGAGGGGGTCCCTGCTGGGGTGCCTGGCCATCCTGGGTAAGTGGCTAATGGCTGTTTGCAGGCTGGCTAAGGCCCCTAGCCACCCAAACTCCCAGTGAGGCTGGCTAGAAGCAGGTATCTGAGGTTTATTTATCTTCTATAATTGAAACTTTGCTGCCTTGAGCAGAGGCCACAGCTGGCCAAGGCAAGTGGGAACCTTAGCTTCCTCCATCGCTGGGGCAAGCCTCCTGCTTGTTTCAGCTCTGTGGCTTCAGGCCGTCATCTTGGCTGGGTTAATTTGCATATAGTCACTCTTATTGGCTTAGGTGTAGCAGAGTGACACCAATTTGCATATTACTCTTTTATTAGGTTAGATAGCATTATATAATATTTATGGGGTTTTTTTGTAAAAATTGGACAATATTCTATGCATTTTTCACTTAACATTTGTCATGAATATCTTTCCACATTAAGAAAATAGATGCACATTATTATTTTAAAAATACCTTCTTATTGATTTCAGAAAGGGAGAGAGAGATAGAAATACCAATAATGAGAATCATTGATCAGCTGTCTCCTGCACACCCCACACTGGAGATTGAGCCTATAAACCTGGCATGTGCCCTGACTGGGAATCATACTGTGACCTCCTGATTTATAGGTCAGCTCTCAATCACTGAGCCACACTGGCCTGGCCACATATCATTTTAAACTTTCTATTATATCCTATACTAGGGGCTGGGTGCACAAAAATTTGTGCACTCGGGAGGACCCTCAGACTGAACTGTGGCCTCGCACAGTTTGGGACCCCTCCGGGGATGTCCACCTGCTGGCATGCCTGGTCAGCCTGGGTGAGGGGCTGATGGCTGTTTGCAGGCTGGCCAAGCCCCCCAGTGTGGATCCTCAACCCCTTGAGGTGTGGCCAGCCTGGGTGCGGGCTTGAGGGCCATTTTCAGACTTTCAGGCTGCCCACAGTCCCTTCAGGTTTTGGGTCCCTACTGAGGTACCTGGCCAGCCTGGGTGAGGGGCTGATGGCTATTTGCAGGCTGGCCAAGTCCCCCAGTGGGATCCCTCACCCCGTTGGGGTGTGGCCAGCCTGGGTGAAGGGCTGTGGGCCGTTTTCAGGCTTTCAGGCTTCCCACAGCTCCCGTTGACCCAATGTCCCAGGAGGCTGGCTGGAAGCAGGTTCCTGAGGTTTATTTATCCTCTATAATTGATACACTGTTTCTTTAAGCCGAGCCTAGGCAGGTAACGAAGCCTCCTGTCTGCTTCAACTTCAAGGCTTCTATAATTGAGACAATGTTGCAAATATGTTGCCTGGAGCTGGGAGAAACCCAGCGGCCAGCAAACAGTTTTACTCCTGCTGCAATGGAAACTGCCTGTTTACTCAGCTCTATGAGTGCTGGCCTCCATCTTGGCTGGGTTAATTTGCATACAGCCGCTCTGATTGGCTGGTGGGCGTGGCTTAGGCATCCTGAAGAAACGGTCAATTTCAATATTACTCTTTTATTAGATAAGATAATAATCCTATATAATAAAAGGGTAATATGCAAATTGATCCTAACAGCAAAATGACCAGAACAACCACTCGACCAGTCACTATGAGGCACACTGACCACCTCTTGGTTCCTTTCCCCAGCCGGCAGGCTCCGATTGCCCAGTGGCAAACAGGGAACTGGGGGTTGGGGTGGGGCACAGATGTCACCAGGCCAAGACCCCTGCCCCACCAATTGCCCCACACACAGAGAGAAACCTGGGTGGGGACGGAGCCGGTAAGTGGGAGGAACGGCTGACCTCTCAGTTTCTCCCCAAGGCTGGTAGGCTCCGATCACCTGATGGCAAACGAGGAACTGGGCATGGGTGGCGGCAGGGGACAGGGCCACTGTGGGCAGCCAGAGAAGATGGCCCTGATTGCAGGCCAGGGTTAGGGACCGTACTCATGCATGAATTTCATGCACCAGGCCTCTAGTTCCATTATATATATGTGTATGTCATAATGTATTTGACCAATCATGTACTGATGAACATTGTTTCCATTTTTGTACTACAAAAAATATTCCTGCAGCAAGCATAATTTTTATGTTTATCTGATGACTTCTGTAAGGTAAATATTTTGGGAGGAAAAAGTTAGTGGGTCAAAGAGTATCCACATTTAAAAAGTGTATATATTGTCAACTTGCTCTCTAGAAATATACCAGTTGTTACTTTCACTTGGAGGGCATTTCCTCTTGCCTAGTCTTCTTTCCATTTGGCCTAATGTTTGAAAGTAAAGAGATAAGAAAACTAGAAACAAGAATATAGATAGCAGCCAAAATATTTTTATATTTCATAGCCTCACACTGTAGCATAGATTACAAAGTCAAGTCTGGGGTTATTACGAAATATTTCCTTATGACTTCTCAGCAGTTATAATGTAGCTTAACTGACTTCACGCAAGTGCCATTATTACCTATGGAAAATCCAGACTTAGGCAAGTTCCCCCCGAAAAAAATCTATCTATATAAATTAAATTATATTTTAAAAGAAATGTAATTTTTTTTTTTTTTACTTTCAGATTGCCTGGACTTTTGGGGCCTCTTCAGATTACATTAGGAGATATTTACACACAACTTAAAAATCTTGTTCGAACTTTCAGGTTAGTGTTAATATTATGATTTTTTCCCCTCAATTATTTAAACTATAGTGTTATTGCCTTGCAGAAACCATAAGTAGATCTACCTAAGGCATGAAGAAAGTAAGTGACTTACCTATAGTGTCTTAAATCTAAATATAGTGTCTATTTTCTCCACTGCTAAACAATATTACTTGTGTTTTTTATTAAATAAAATCCTTTATTTGCTCAAACCATGAGATATTTAGCTTTGACTAGTTTATAGAATAGCTTAAACTATGAAGGAAAATTATTAAAATCCAAAGGTAGTTACTAATCTTGGATCTTAGTGAATTAGTAAATACATATCAAATGACCAGCACTATGCTAGGCACCATGAGTAATACAAAAGAAGCATCATGCAGTATTATCCATCCTCGAGGAAAAACTCTCCTCTGAGAAGATAAGGTGAGCACAGTGAACAGTACAGTGGATAATTCAATATTGAATTGTGTAGAATAGATTTGAAGTGATAAGAAGTATAAAGAAAGGGAGAATAGAGACTATTAATTGCGAAGTAGAGCAGCTGAGATTTTTCTAAAACTGTCAATGAAAAATATTCAACCAGCCTAAGACTGGATTCTCTACCAAGAAGCGTAGAGATAGGCCTCTGTATACCTATTAGTTCAGATGTACCAAATACACATTTTGGCCAAATGTAGATGGCCAAATAGTAAAATCAATATTTGCCCGTGATTAAAGCCAGATACCACTGACATAAAATGAACTTCTAGGATAGAAGAATCACTTCATCCAAAAAACTCAATTATTATTGTGGTTTATTGTTGTCAACAGTAATATTTGAAAAGCTTAAACTTATAGTATAGGAACAATTTCTTCACTGTGAGCTGTTAGATTTCTCCTGCAATCACTGTACTGTACATGAGAAATACCAAATAGACAACTTTCAACATGCACATTTTAATAACATCACTAACCTTTTTGTGTGCTACAACTTAGTTCAGGAAAACATTTTTCAGCTTGGTATTTACTGGAAGGAGCTAGGATTCACAGTTGAGGCAAATCTCAAAAATTCATCTTCAGCTCTAGCTGGTTTGGCTCAGTAGATAGAGCATCAGCCTGCGGACTCAGGGGTCCCAGGTTCGATTCCAATCAAGGGCATGTACCTTGGTTGCGGGCACATCCCCAGTGGGGAGTGTGCAGGAGGCAGCTGATCGATGTTTTTTCTCTCATCGATGTTTCTAACTCCCTATCCCTGTCCCTTCCTCTCTTTAAAAAAAATCAATAAAATATATATTTTTTTAAAAAAATTCATCTTCAAGTACAGAAAAGGATCATGTATTGCATTTTACGTTTTATATGGTTAGCCTTCATAGACTCAAACATTAGGAGTTATCTTAAGACATTCTTATAGGTTTTTATTTTGAAATTTGACCCCCAAAATGTTTGGTGTATATCAGTTTTCTCTAACAGTTTGGTCTTAACATATTTTATTATTTTGATTGGAAATTATATTTGGATTATTGTACACCTATTGTTTACATAATTTATATATATTATCCAACTCTTGGTATTTTGAGGTGACATTGTTTTTTTGTTTGTTTTTTAAATTAATTTTATTGATTTTTTGAGAGAGGAAGGGAGAGGGATAGAGAATAAGAAACATCGATGAGAGAGAAACATCGATCAGCTGCCTCCTACACACCCCCTATTGGGGATGTGCCCACAACCAATGTACATGCCTCTGACCGGAATCGAAGCTTTTTTCCAATATTTGTATTGAATTTAAATTATATTTTGAAACCATGCTTTTTTAAATGCTTTATATCAGATATTCCTATTTTCATATTTAATTTATTACTCAGACAATAATATATATATTTATTTAGCATCTGTGCTTGAAATTATTTTGACTCAGCAAAAGGAAAAACATGAGAGCAAGTAAAATTTTGTGCGGACCTTTCAGTCCGCAGGCCGATGCTCTATCCACCAAGCCAAACCGGTTAGGGCAGGTGACATTGTTTTTAATTAATCATCTCACAAGATGTGGAGAATTCCCCAATGGGACTTTTTCTTAAAAGATTTATGACTTAAATGGAAGCAACTAAAATTTAATACAGCTCTTAAATGTTATTTTCTTTAATATAAATGCTAGTACATAATGTAGCTCTGCAAAGATTGAGTTATGATTAAATCTTATTATTTTACATTATTTGAATTTTTATAAAAATTTTTAAAGATACAATGTTATTGAGAAAGTAATCTATTAAATATATTAGTACTATTAAGTAGCAACCTATTTTGCTAAATAATTGAAATATGTTTGTTACTATTTTATACATAAAATTAACTTCGCAAACATCATTAATTACTACAGCATTTTCTGCTGTTGATTGATAAAACAAACATGTAAGGACATTTTCACTTCATTCATCTAGAATGTTTATATCTGAAAGTGAATGTTCAGGTAAATCTGAATGACGTGATTGTTCTCATTACTGAGATTGTTAGATATCATGGAAGCTACGCAATCACAAGATCACTGATCACATACAAGTTTAAGAATGCCACAAGTGATTGGGTATCAGGGTTCTCTCCTTTAGTTTTCCGTTGATTATTCAGAAGGCTTTCTGCATTTAAGTTGTAATTCCAGCTTGTCCTGGAAGCACGTCTGTGCAGCATCCTCTGACTCTGCCGCCTGGACATTAGTATTTTTTTTTTTAAAGTCCCCCAGGTGATTCCTCTGTGCAGCCAGAGTTGAAAGCCTGTTACACCTTAAACATCAAGCAACTTTTTCAGCTCTTTGAAGAATCTTTCCCCAGTGACTAGAGCTGTCCTTTCCACTGAATTGTATTACAGTCATTTATCCGGAATGTTATATTGATTTTCCTGTCATAGTAGTTCCATCTGAAGTTGTTCAGTAATAGTTCACTGTCCTCAGTGTTGACTCAAGAGACTTTTCTAAATCAGATTTGAATTAAAATTATATTTTGACACAAAAGTTCTTTTTAAATCTCATCAGTGATAAATCAAGCTTTTTTCCAATATTTGTATTGAATTTAAATTATATTTTGAAACCATGCTTTTTTAAATGCTTTATATCAGATATTCCTATTTTCATATTTAATTTATTACTCAGACAATAATATATATATTTATTTAGCATCTGTGCTTGAAATTATTTTGACTCAGCAAAAGGAAAAACATGAGAGCAAGTAAAATTTTGTGCGTCTACCACTGGAAGTATTTGAAGTGAAAGCAAAGACTTTATCATGCTTTCCTCGGTACCTGAAATGGTGTAGATAAAGCAGGCACGCAGTGCATTTTTACTGAATGAATAAAGAAATTCATTAAATCTGAAATTTGTTTTAATTTTAGAGGTTTTGAGTATAATAGAAAAGGAAATTTCTACTTAACTATATTTGCCTCCCCCCCCCCCCACACACACACATGCTTATTCTTTAACCTTTTTTTGGTTATGTGCTAGATTCTGTTTTGCTATCAACAAAGCAGTGAACAAAACACAAAAGTTCCTTCTCTCATGGAACTACTCTAATAAAGAGGATATGTAAATTTTTAAAAACAATATGTATATTATTATTATATGGTGATATCCTCTATCCCTTTCCCAGTTCATTCTCCTCCTTTTCCCCCAAGAAGAAAAAGGGGATGGTACTGACGAGGGAAGAAGTCATTTTAACTAGTCGGGTCAGGGAATACCTCATTGAAAAGATGCCATTTATATAAAGATCTAAGAGGTGGTGAAAGAGCAAGCCATGCTGCTATCTGTGAAAATACATCAG
>PVJC01010602.1:0-43269 GCA_004026665.1 Murina feae | reverse complement strand
TGCGGCCACCATCTTGCCTGAACTAATTTGCATACAGCCATTCTGATTGGCTAGTGGGCGTGGCTTACCCCCGTCCCGGAGAAACGGTTAATTTTAATATTTCGCTTTTATTAGTTAAGATAAGAGCTTCTTAGCATTTATCCTCCCTTAGTTGAGACAGAAAGTCTAGAGAGGGCTGGTGTTGGTTAACTTCCTCTCACCCAAGTCAGATCAGGAGTCAGTCAAGTCTTTTCCTTGGTAGACATCTATTATGAAGGCCCCTGGGGGTGCTTCTGGAAGTAAAACCCACAAAACTGTCAGGAGGCATACATTAGGTCCCCAGGAGTGTTCAGCCATCAAGTGGATCACACTACACTTCCAGCGGTTTCCTGGTTACTCTGTAAGTATTTTTTACGGGCTCCATGACTTCTATGTCAGGTAAACTGACTTATACTCTTTGTATTCATCTTTCTCTCCGGTTTACAGGATGATGGTTTATAGTGTGACCTCAATTCTCTGAAGAATTTAAGAAATGTTTTTGATTTTTCAGTTTGTCCAGACTTTTTTTTTTTTCTGTTGTGAAGGTGTAAGTGATGACTTACTAGTTCTTTACATGTTAGAGTAAAAATTGAAAATCTTTCAAAAGTAGTTTTGATAACCATTTATTTTCCTCTCTGTCTCTCCTCTCAGAGCATGTGGAGAAGAAAGAGGCAGATCAATATATCTAACAAATTCATGTCTGGAATGTATATATATTGTACTATTAGCAGATTAAAAAAAAACACTATGACCAATATGACTTTAATGTTCCATCAGTTTGTCTTTTGTCAGGCTTCTTCCTGATTCTATGCCCCTGCCCTCCTTTTCTTAGAACATTTTCTTTAAAAAACACATCATTTTTAATTATTCTTCTGTCCCTTGAATATGTAAAACTTTAAAAAAAAATCTTGTCAGCTTTACAATCCAAAAAAAATGTCTTTTCTTTGGGGCAAAGCCAATTAGCAAACATAAATGATCTGTGTTCTCCCTCTCACTTCATTGCTAACAAATCCTTCTACCCTTTGTTTCAACTGAGTAATGGTCACACTGAGTTCTGACCTCTCCTTGCAATTGCAATCACACTCAAATTTGTGTATTTGTGTGTATGTGTGTGCATACATGTTTATGAATAAGGGACGGGGGAGAGGTAGAGTAAGGTGATTAGCAATAAAACTTGAGAATGTATACTCAATTTATATAAAAGGAGTCACTAGGACTGTGCATAGATTATATAGTAAATGTAAAAGTACACTGGAACTCCACAGTATCAAGTTTTCCAGGAATAATTCAACATCTAAAAATATAAGTGGATATTAAACATTCATGAATAAATTATGCAATTGTCTTTTTATTTCATTGCCCAACATAAAGGCTCTGGTCATTTACTAAGTTTGAGACTGACTACCTCAATTTTCTCATATTTATTAGACTGAACCATAAGAAATGGTTCCATTTTTTAAAAAGGTACAACACTGATCATTTCATTTGGGTCACCTAAATACAATGTAATTAAAATACTGCTCTTTCTTGAAGAATCATTATGGCAACCTCTTCACAATTTAGCATTTACATAAAATGTAATAATCATTATTAATTATTAAGTGTATTATTAATTGGGCCCCAATTATATTCATGTCCCAACTTTTAAACAGAAATCACCTTAAAATAATTCCTAGTTTTATCCCTCCCTAAATCTATCCTATATGTGAAAAGAGGAGATTGTCTCCCAGTTAGCATCTAATATTCCAGAGATAAAAAGAACAGATGCATGTTCAGTTGAATATAGACATAAATATGCATTTCCATCATTTGTTTCTTACCTACTTTTGCAATTGTAAATTATGGTCTTTTAAAATTAGAGTGCACACCAGATGGTGAAGAGTTACCTTAAAGTAATGTTTCCTTTAATATAAATGGTGCCAAGTGATATCACATTACAGCAACTTATTTGTTCATACATCAATGTATTTACTGCATTAAAATATATTGGAATAAATGGTCATTTCAGCCATATTTGCCATATCATGTGAGTCTGGCTTTAAACTGAATGTCACTGTAACGTACTCACCCTATCTAAAGAAAGAAAGACGGATTGTAAGCCTAGGAAGAAATCACACTATAAAATGACAAGATTCAGCACACACAAAAAAAATTCCATTTCTATCTCCACTTTCCTTGATGGGAAAAGAGATCTTACATATCAAGGAATGTAATAATAACATGATTTTAACTAAAATGAGTTTATAAGTGGCAAATAGCCTGCTGAAGTACCTTAGCTTTTTCTTGTGTGTGTCATTAGGATTGTAAATAATAAAAAAATATATACCTCTGTGTGTGTGCACACACACACACACATATACACACTAGAGTAGAGGCCCAGTGCACAAAAATTTGTGCACTTGCGGGTGGGGGGGGTGTCCCCAGTCTGTGCCCTCTCGCAGTCTGGGACCCCTCGGGGGATGTCTACCTGCTGACTGCTGACTTAGAACCTGCTCCCTGGGGGATCGGGCCAAAGCTGGCAGACAGACATACGTTTGGCAGGCCAGGAGCCCTCAGGGGATATCCACTTACCAGTGGAGAGCAGGTCTAAGCTGTAGTTGGACATGCATAGCACTGCTGAGGAGGCAGAAGATGCTCCTGCCACCACCACGGTGCTGGCAGCCGTCAATCTGGCTTATGGCTGAGCAGAGCTCCCCCTGTGGGAGCACACTGACCATCAGGAGTCAGCTTATGCATTGAGCGTCTTCCCCCTGGGGGTCAGTGTGTGTGATAGTGACCAGTCATTCTGCTGTTAGGTCAATTTGCATATTACCTTTTTATTATACAGTATAGAGGCCTGGTGCACAGGTGGGGGACGGTTGGTTTGTCCTGAAGGGTGTTCCGGATCAGGGTATAGGTCCCGCTGGAATGTCTGGCCAGCCTGGGTAAGGGTCTTATGACTGTTTCTAGGCTGGCCAAGCCCCCCAGCAGGGACCCTCACCCTATGAGGGTGTGGCCAGCCTGGGTAAGGGGCTGATGGCTGTTTGCAGGCTGGCCACAGTCCCTTCAGGGTGGGGGGTCCTGCTGGGGTGCCTGGCCAGCCTGGGTGAGGGGCTGATGGCTGTTCACAGGCTCGTCATGCCCCCTCTGTGGGGACTCTTATTTCATGGGGGTGTTGCCAGCCTGGATGAAGGGCTGAGGGCCATTTTCAGGCTGGTCATAGTCCCTTCAAGGTGGGGGTCCCCACTGGGGCTCCTGGCCACCCTGGGTGAGGGGCTGATGGTTTTTTGCAGGCTGGCCAAGCTCCCCCCTCCAGCGACCCAAGCTCCCAGGCCCTCTTTTTTTCTTTTTCACCACCTCTGTGAGCAGAGGCCAGACTGGCTGGAAGCAGGTATCTGGAACTTATTTATCTTCTATCATTGAAACTTTGTAGCTTTGAGCAGTGGTCACAGCCAGCCAGGGAGGAGGGAAGCTTGGCTTCCTCCACCACGGGGCAACTGAAGCCTCCTGCTCATAATAATCTGGCCACTCAGTGTATCTACTAGAGGTCTGGTGCACAGATTCATGCACCAGAGGGGTCTCTCAGCCTGGCCTGTGGGGATTGGGCAGAAACCGTCAGTCCAATGGCGCCTGCCATTCCTGCCTGCAACTCCCACTCATCTTGGCCCCACTACACGTGCTGCAGGCTTGCACCCAGACAGTCCCGATTGGGAGAGGCTCACACTGCCACTATAGCGGCACTTGCCAGCCATGAGCCCTGCCTCTGGCACCTGTCAGCTGAGTGGCAATCTTGCTGTGAGAGCACACTGACCACCTGGGAGAAGCTCTTGCATTGAGCATCTGCTCCCTGGTGGTCATTGTGTGTCATAGCGACTGGTCATTTGGTCTCTTAGGCTTTTATATATATAGACTAACACACATGCGTAGCATATATATGCACACACACGCATATCTCATGTAGTCATATATATATATATATATATATATATATATATATATATATATAGTAGCTGGGGTGATTATTTATTGGGGAAAAATTTGGCTCAACTCCAAATACAGCATGGACAAGTGGGAATTTATAACCAAGGGGTAGGAATGGATGGGGAGTGGTGGTTGATGAATGGAAAATTACTAAGAGGTAACATTAGGAGTAAGGGGATATTTTGGCTAAACTGACCTAACAAGATTCTTGCTGAAGAGATGTTAGAGAAATCAGACATGACCTGAGCAATGGTGGAGAATGAGGAACTGGATCAGACAGGAGGGTGATCACATATTGAGGTGAAGAATTCTTGCTGAATTGTCTTAGCAAAATTCTGGCTGAAACTGGATTTTATAAGGAAGAGCACAGGTGAGCCTAGAAGAAGGCTCAAGAGTCTGACGAAAGTCAGAGCAAGCAAAGAAGTTTTGTCACCAGTGTAGTCTGGATTTTAATAGTTAATGATGTCTGAGATTAGCAGTTTCTACAACTTTTAGAATGGAAGCAAGCAAAAAAATAGAACAATAAAGCAACTTTGTTTTAGATCAATGAGCAAAGAAGGTACTGAAAACAAGAATATATAATGGACATATTTGCTTATCTAAATCAAAATCTTTTTTAAAAGATTTATTGGCTTTTTATACAACATTAAAAATTTACTTCACCTACATCACATATATTGCTTAATTAAGTTCTATGTTGCATAATAGAGTTGACCCTTGAGCAACATGGGTTTGAACTGCATGGATCCACTTACATACATTTTTTTCAATAAATATGTACAGTACTATGAATGTATATTTCTCTTCCTTGTGATTTTCTTAATAACATTCTTTTATTTAGCTTACTTTACTGTAAAAAAATATAATACATATAAAATAAAATAAATGTTAATCTGTTTCAGTACAGTTTCTGGTCAACAGTAGGCTCTTAGTTAACTTTTGGGGGAGTTAAAGTTATACGGGATTATCAATTGTGCATGGAGTCTGCACCCCTAACCACCATGCCATTGAAGGGTCAACTATACGGTCTAGACACTGTTAAACACCCTTTCAAATAATACCATGTTTTAGTAATACACCTCACTATTTGAAGAATTTAAAATAGGTAAAATATATACATATATATTTTAAATTTGTAAGTTGTATTGAGAAGAATTGCAAAAAATGAATTATGGGGAAAAGTGATAACTGAAGTACTATAAATCTTACAGACTGACAGTGAGGTAATGTGAGTGAGCAGTTAAGAGAACATGAAAGCTTTTAAAGTGGTATATTCATAATTTTGACAACTGGACTATGAATGAAGATGGCAAGCATGACCTTTTATTAGCATCTTCTTTGAAGCTAAGAATAAAACACTCTGCAAAAAGCAGGTACTGGTTGACCTTACCACCTACAATATGATAATGCAATATTTTATTTAAAAAGCTGAAATAAGTCAGAAGGAAATGTTTACTTTGTGGAAAAGAATATAAAAAAATGTGCCCTTCAATCCTTTTTAGCAATAAAGTAAAACACCTTTTTGTCATCTCATTATATCTCCCAATAACTTGACATTTAACAACTTAAAATGCAATCGGCACTAAATAGTAAGTCTTCATTTAAAAAAAAACAACTTAGAGCAGGTATTTATTTCATAAAGAAAATACATTAATAGCACTAAATCAGTAATCTCCATTACTTAATAAATGCAGCATTGTTGAACATAAAATGTTTACAAACAAAGTTTACATTTCACCCAGAATCATTTCCTCTACCTGCTTTATGACTAGCATTCCCCTTGACTGTGAATAGTTCATCAGTCTTCTCTTTGAAACGTTTTCTTCAGATAGCTATCTGAACATTTAAATTCTTTCCTGATTATCCACCTATATTAATGCCTTTTCCTCAGTCTCCTTGAATAGTTTCTCCTTATTTCCTTAACACCACAACTCCCCAGGGCTCTGCCTCTTGACTTCTATTTTATATTTATAACTACAAAATGAGCTCAGTCAGTCACATGCCTTTATCTCTATGCTACCTCTCTCTATATTGTTACATATTTCAAATTTATATCTCTAGTCAGACTCTCCTCTGAGTTCCAAGCAGACTAATCTGTCCAATTACCTCCTATATATTTCCAACCTTAGCCAATTTCCTTAACAGAAACTCAATGTGGCCTGACCTGAACTACTGTTCTCCATCCTTAAACCTGCTTTTTGCACAATTTCCCCTTTCTCAGATAATAAAAACCCTATCTGCAAGTAAAAACCTTAGCAACATGCTCAATTCCAATTGTGTTATAGTTTACATCAAGCATGTCAAACTTGTGGTTTGCAGGTCACATATTTTTGCAGCCCAGCCAATATAACGGTATGTAAGAAACATTTTAATAAAAATTTTATAACTTAATTTTTACAATATCCTGTTATACATAATAAGAATGAACTACAACGTTCGCTAGCAATTGGTTACTATAATCATGTTGCATTCATTTCCCTTAGCACCTTATGCGCAGGCACACCACTTCTGTCCACTAATACTAGCAGTGAATATTTTAGCAGCTGATGGCCACATCATCAGTCTTGTACTGACGTGTTTGGTGTGCGCAACAGGAAATGTTTATCTTTCAGAGAACAAGAAAAATAGGTTTATTTGTGTTACCCTTATTAATTTGTGCAGTTATTCAGTGTCTGGTAAGTTAATGTTCAAGAAAAATATTAATTTTTATTAAAATGTTCTATTATTTTATGTGAACAACTAGAGGCCCAGTGCATGAATTCGTGCAGAGGTGGGGTCCAGCCAACCTACCCCAATTGGGCCGATCAGACATAGTGGCAAGCTAGTCCCACCCCCTGGTCGAACTGCCAGTCAAACTCCCAGTCAAGGGGACAATGGCATATTAGCCTTTTCTTATATAGGATTACTCATTTATTTCAGCCCTTTCTTTTCAGCATGTCTCTATGGAAATAAATACGTTTCTACAAAAATTGAAGCTTTTGTGTTTTTGAGGCCCACATAAACTTAAACCTTGTTTATATGGCCTGTGTTAGCCTTGATGAGTTTGAAATGCTTGAACATGCAATGTTTCAGCACTCTATTTTGCTTGTGTTTTGAAAAAAATAAAACAACCAGTCCCTTCTTAATACATTGCTATTTACCCAATGCAAGCCACAACCATTTCTAACCCGCATTAATGAATTAGAAGGATTCAGTTCTTCAATCTATACTCAGTACCTCAGCCAGAGTAATACTGTCAAAACATAAGTCAAATAATATCACTATATACATATACATATATACATATATACATATATACATATATATATATATTTATTTTTATTTTTATTTTTTTTCCCCAGAAAGTAAGGGAGAGGGAGAGAGAGATAAAAACATCAATGATAGAAGATAATCATTGATTGGCTGCCTCCTCCACGCCCCCTAGTGTGGGTCAAGCCCACAACCTGCACATGTGCCCTGACTGGGAATCAACCAATGACCTCCTGGTTCATAGATTAAAGTTTAACAACTGAGCCACACCAGCCAGGCTAAAAGTAAATTTAACTTCTTTTTTAAAATGTTCTATGTTTACCAAATTTCCCATATAAACAAACACTAAGTGTGAAATAAATGTTGAGATTTAATAAAATGTTAAAGTTCCACCAAAATTTATGTTTTTATAAATTCAATTCAGTGCCAACATAGTAGAATAAATCATCACCATATTTATCAATTGGCAAGCTCATATATATATCCAGGGCTTTTAAAAACCAATCATACATAAATAATTCACAAAATATATCACATTCATAGATTGAAAAGATGTAATAGAAAACAAGTGGAAGTCATATCACATTCTTCCTATATGCTAAGAAATTTATTAAATGCTGTTACATAAATTATCTCAAGAAACAGAGTGACCCTTGATTGTACCTCAGGACTATTTCAATCTACTGTTTATAACTTATGAGAAAATTTGAAAAGCATATTACTAAAATATTTTTTATCTTTTGAATAATATATCCAATCCAATATCACAAAGAAAAAAATAGTATATTTTTTAATTGTATAGAGTCTGAGAAAACAAATGCAGCCTCTATATATGCTGAATTAGTCACAAGTCAATGATAACTTTAATAATAGTCGTATAACACTAGAAAAATACTAAGAAACATTTCTAAAAAAGAATGTATGAACAAAATAAAGATGAATATCAATAGATTAGACTCTTTTTTTAAACCTTTTTTTGAGAACCAATATCAAAGAAAGGATAAATCAGAATCTATTTCTCTTTCAACCTTTGAAACTTATATAGCTTTTCCTAGTGTCGAGCCTTTAAACAAGGCACTATTGAGTTATTTTATATTTCTCCTAACCTCTCTTGGAATATGTGGGCATGGATGGTGTTATTTATACTTCTTCTGGTTCTTTGAGACAAAAAGGATCATTTCCTTGAAGATCAGGTAAAAACTAAACCTGACTATATTTCTATACTGTTCTTTAAATTGAAGTTTTCCACAGAAGTAAGTATAAAAGAATGTAGTTCACCATTTGTTGTATGTTTAAATATTTATTTATCCACTCGTTAATGAACTTATCGATCTATTCAACAAATCTTTATAAGGAGCTACTAGATGCTGTAGACCAGAGGGTAAAACAAATTGTTACTGTCTTTAATCTTGCTGAGTCTAATGGAACAACTGACACTCTTATTATTGCTTCTTCTACTGCTGCTATTACTACAAATTATTCCTTTCATAACACTCAGTATGTTCCAGAAACAGTTCTAAATTTTTTTCATATATAATTCTATATGTCATCTCTTATATGACTTTCGTTTCCACAGTATAGGAATAACAATGCATTGATAAAGTGGTAAATAGTACATAAATTACTTATTGAATATATTTTATGAATCATTTGGTAGAAGAAAGAACTGAAAAACAAAATATTAGCATTTTAAAATAATTTTTATCACCTAAGATGCAAAAAATAATAATTGTTTAATTCCAGAGGAAAATAATGCAAGAAAGAAAGCAGAAATTATTTTTTGTTGTTTTATCTATATATTTATTTATCTTCCACAAAGTTAAGTAGCCCTACTTCTTCATCAACTAACAATTATCTAATTATCTTAATTATTTTGATTCATATAAATATTTTGAGATTATTATCTCAAAAAATCACAACTGAAAATAAAGTTTGGACAAGTTGTATGTCTCATCTAATGTTGCTGAGTTAGTAAGTAGCATAATGTGAATACACATTTAGAAAGTCTAATTCAAGATCCTGTGTTCTTAACATTATACTATCTTGCCTGCATATCATTAGCTTCATCAATTTACCCTACATAGACTTAGGATAGAAAATTCAGGAAGCAAGTTTATCCATTCTGAAGGACCAGAACAGGTAAATAAGTCTATTTGAGAGTGTTAAAAAAATGCAATCAATCACATCGACAATAAAAAAACAACTATTGTTCCATATGATTACCATCCTATATAATAAAAGGGTAATATGCAAATTGGCCTAACAGCAGAATAACTGGGAATGACTGGTCAGTATGACACACACTGACCACCAGGGGGCAGATGCTCAATGCAGGAGCTGCCCCCTGGTGGTCAGTGCGTTCCCACAGGGGGAGCTCTGCTCAGCCACAAGCCAGGCTGATGGCTGCCAGCACAGCGATGGTGGCGGGACCTTTAGCAACTTAGCAGCACTAAGGATGTCCAACTGCAGCTTAGGCCTGCTCCCTGCTGGCAAGTGGACATCCCCCAAGGACTCCTGGGCTGCAAGAGGGATGTTTGACTTCCAGCTTAGGGCCTAAGCCAGCAGGTGGACATCCCCTGAGGGTCCCAGACTGTGAGAGGGCACAGACCCAGTTGAGGGACCCTCCTTAATATATGTAAGATATAAAACAGTGCCTGATATGTAGCACGATCCAAATTATAATATACATTATTTACTCATTATTGTTCTATACACATTACTCAATGTACAAATAGTTTACAGAGATTTGCTTTATAATATAGAGAAACCATATACTGTAAGTCTCATATGATATACCTAAAATTGTTATTTTATTTATTATAAAAGATTGATTTGGGCCCTGACCGGTTTGGCTCAGTGAATAGAGCATCGGTTTGCAGACTCAAGGGTCCCAGGTTCGATTCCAGTCAAGGGCATGTACCTTGGTTGTGGGTACATCCCCAGTGGGGGGTGTGCAAGAGGCAGCTGATCCATGTTTCTCTCTCATTGATGTTTCTGGCTCTCTATCCCTCTCCCCTCCTCTCTGTAAAAAATCAATAAAATATATTTTTAAAAAAAGATTGATTCGATTGTGGTCACAAAGTTGCACTGTATTTTTAAGAAAGCCCATAAATATTCTATTTGGTCATAGTAACAAAAATTGTTGTGCTTTTCATTAGCATCATTATCTGTTTTAAAAATGTTATAAACTGTATGGTTCTTGATAATATGTGATGACAGTGGGTGTTTACATTTTTGGTATGAATTGCTAGAAAACTCAGAGCTAAATAAAGGTTTAGTCACCTCACATAAGTTATTTCTTTAAACTAACACTTACCCTGCCACAATATTCCTTTTCTTATGTTTATGTCTCTGCTTGTTAACTTTTTCGATTTTACTTTGCATTATATTGTTGTTTCTAAGTTTCACTGATAATACACAAAAGGTATACATTACAAAAAGCATTAACTAATACTTGTGGTTTACTTCCTTTGAAATAGGCATTGAGATAACTGCTATATGTATATTAACATATTCAGACATGTTATGAAGTAGATGCTGCTATTATGAGGGATAAAAAAAAAGAACTAATGAGCATTTGGGGGTCTAAAACTATCAAAGAGCACCCTTTTTGTAGATATTTTTGTATTTAAAAAAATGAGTGGCCTGCAAATAAATTCTGTAATTCTTCTTTCCCAATCTGTATTTCTTTTACTTCACTTTTTAACACATTACTTTGTTTAAGGCTTTCAGTACAATGTTGAAAAGAAGTGGTTAGAATGAATAACCATGCCTCACTCCCATGTCAAGGAGAAGGCATTCTATCTCTCACCATTGAGTATGGTGTTAGCTTTGGGGTTTTTATAGATATCCTTTATTGTATTAAAAGCTTTTATCATAAAGAAGGTTAAATTTTGCCAAATGCTTTTTATGTTTCTATCAAGGAAATTATATGGTTTTTCTTTTTTAGTATGTGCTATAGTGAATTACATTGATTGATTTTTGAATATTAAACCAATATTAAGTTACAAGATAATCTCCACTTGTTCATGCTTCATTAATTTTTAAATATATTCTAGATTTGATATGCTTTTTGTTAAGAACTTTTGTGTCTAGATTCCTAGAAGATTTTGTTCTCACGCAATCTTCTCTCCCCCTCCTCACTGAAATATCTTCATTTAGTTAGGTTCCAGAGTAATACTAGTCATAAATACATTGTACAGTGTTATTTGTCACTTTTCTGAAAGTATTTATGTAGAAATCATTAATTATGTATCAAATATTCAGTATAATTATACATGAACCCATCTAAGGGTAAAGTTCTTTTTAAGGAAGTTTGGTTTTGATTTTTGAATTTTTGTTTTTTCTACAAAAGCAATTTCTTTAATAGGTGTAGGACTACTACACTTTTTCTTGAGTGAGTCTTGGTGAATTTTCTGCTTTAAAGGAATATTTCTATCTTACTTAATTAATCAGATTTCTTGGTAGATGGGTATTAATTAATATTCTCTTATTTTTATTATGTATATAGGATCTGCAGTAATGTTACCTGTGTCATTCCTGGTAATTGAGATTTGTGTCTTCTCTCTTTCTTTCCTAATTTTATTGGCCATTTCAAATAAACAATTGTTTGCTTCTCTTTTGTTTTCTGTATGCAAATGTTTATAGCAATTATATATATAAAATCACCTAAAACAGAAAACAATCCAAATATCCACCAATAGGTGGATGAATAAACAAATTATGAAATATCTACACAATGACTACTAATATTACTTTTGATAAAAACATGAATCAGTCTCAAAATAAGCTGAATGAAATAAGTCAGATTGAAGGTACAGACTAAAATTAATCCATTCATTAAAAAACATATTGAAGCTCAATTCAGTGGTTGAGCTTTGACCCATAAACCTGGAGGTCAAGGTTCAATTCTCCTTAAGGAACATGCCTGAGTTGTGGGCTCAATCCCCAGTATGGAGGGGTGCAGGATGCAGTCCTTCAATTTTTCTCTTTCATCATTGATGTTTCTACTCTCTCCTTTTCTCTCTCTGAAATTAATAAAACATATTTTAAAAAACATATTGAAAGGGCCAGTGAATCCACAGAAACAAAGAGCAAATCAGCACTTTCTTAGAGATGGGAGGTAGGAAGACATAGATTTTAAAAGGACACAAGAAAACTTTTGGAATGACTACCAGATTACTATATTTATATCATGACTAGGGGTCCGGTACACAAAAATTTGAGCTCTCAGGGGCTGGTGGGGGGGAGTGGTCCCTCAGCCCGGCCTGTGCCCTCTCACAGTCTGGGACCCCTCAGAGGATGTCCACCTGCTGGCATGCCTGGCCAGCCTGGGTGAGGGGCTGATGGCTGTTTGCAGGCTGCCCACAGCTCCCATTGACACAAGGTCCCAGTGAGGTTGGCTGGAATCAGGTTTCTGGGGTTTATTTATCTTCTATAATTGAAACTTTGTTACCTTGAGCCAAGGCCTAGGCAGGCAACGGAAGCCTCCTATTTGCTTCAGCTCTGTGGCTTCTGTAATTGAAACATTGTTACTTGAGCAGAGGCTCAGCCAGCCTAGTCAGGCAGTTGCAACAGAAGCCTCCTGCTTGTTCCAGCTCCGTGGCTGCCAGCCGCCATCTTGGCTGAGTTAATTTGCATACACCCGCTTTGATTGGCTTGTGGGCGTGGCTTGTGTGCCACGGAGTGATGGTCAATTTGCATATTACTCTTTTATTAGATTAGCTAATGGCAATGATTTCTTACGTATATATGTATTTATGAAAAGTCATTGAATTGCACATTTTAAATGTGTATAGCTTATTGTAAGTCATTTACACCTTATACTATAAAATAAAGTAGCTAAATACAACAGTTTCAACTTAATGGTTCAACCTAATCTCTTGTCCATTTTACAGAAAAAGAACCAGAAAGATAGGAATATAAAATAATTACCTCAAGTCACAAAGTGTGTAAGTTTTAGAGACAGAATTCAAAGCCACAGAATATGTCTCCTAAGCCTAAACACATACTATTTTATACTGCCTCTTTACTTGTTTTTTAAATTATATCACCCTTACCATTCTTCTTCCTTTAAGCTTTTTTATATATTACTTGTTAATATTCAAGAAAAATGTTTACATTTATGTAATTTTACTTTCTATTAACAGGTACTATTAAAACCATATCACATTATTTTCACTCTACAGAAGATACATTAAGGGTCAAATAATTTGTAGGCGTTTACTTAGGGCACAAATCTCTAAGTAAGCTCACATATCAACATATGTATCTATGGAGCAAAATTTGGTATTTACAGGTAATGTATCTGAGGGGAAATTGTCCTGTTTGATAAGCATCTATTATCGATACATTTTCTCAAATGAGTTATTCATATATAACCGCAGGGGAGATCCTCCACTCCTTTCATGTGCTCCCCCAAAGGATGGACAAACACTAGATGCCTATGTAGTATTTATCCCAGTTTACTATAACTAGTGATGTATTACACAATTTATTTTATTAATTAGACAAAAACTCCTTTAAGAAAAAAGTTTTCACCCAAAGCAAGAACATAAAAAATGTTCAGTAAGAATTTGTACCACTTAGAAAAAAAGCCTTGTAGACTAAGAGGAAATGCTACTAAGTCAAGTTAATAATCTGTTCCAGTTGGAATATGAGAATCATCAAAGGGTGAGTTTAAAATCAGTAGATGAAAAGATCAGGTTAAACAGCATAATGGAGCTGCATACGGGAGAGATATTTGTCTAGTCTCTTAAGTACAATAACAAAAAAAGAAAAGAAATATTTTCAAAAACAATCTTGTGCTGAGTTCACTTTGCCATACATATATAAATTCCCCATATGGTGCTTCAAGAAAATGCACCCTTCAAATTATATAAAGTTTTCAAGAAATAAGTTAAAGGTTCCCAAGCATGTCCACAGTACAACTTTTACATGTAAAAAGTAATTTGGGAAATATTGCATAGCACAACATTTTATTTTTTTCTAACATAAAATAATTGATTTAAAAAGTGATTAGGGTTTTGTACTGCAGAATTCCTCAGAGTAATACATACCCATATATAAGATTTACACATCTTAAATGATAACATCAAATGAAAAGAGAAAATTAAAAAACTCAAAAATGTAATTAGCAATTTTATTCAAAAGCAGAAGCATTATTCCTTAAGACATGGGAATACTGATGTTATTAAAATTAATAATCTTCAACCATTCTCACTATCTTATTTTAACTATTTTTCCTTTTAAATCCACTTAATCTTATTTTCCTCTCATTTTGTCTTTTTTCTTTTTTCTTAATTAATACTCAATCCCTACTGGGATATAAATAATACCAAAAATATTCTGCTTGTGAAACTCCCAAGTTAGTAAATGTAATTTTAATTATGATAAACTAGCATGGGGAAATATAATAATCCAAGGGAATATAATAATCCAATTACATTTTAAAAACTCCATTTGACTTAAATATTTACCTGTCGCCTTGCCTTTTATTTTGAAAGCCTAGTTACTTAGCAAACTATCCCTCGGTGCTTCTAACAATTTTCTGTGAATGTGGCAGAGGTAAGAAACTCCAAATACCATGTCTCCAATCTGCTGCCTATCCTCTATCACTGGGTGAATTTTAGTCATTTATAATTAAGTAATATAATTGTGTATTTATTGTAAACGTATATAAAGAACTATGAACATAATAAATGTTAAGTTTGAAGGTGAGGGGGGACATCATCTCTTGGAAATGTTCAGAGGAACAATTTGAGAACTATTTTCACTACTGCTAGACCTCTAGGGCTGGTGCAGACAGGAAACAGGCAGAGTGGGAAGAGCTACTGATGAGAACTCTTTGACAAGAACTCCTGCAATCTGTGAGCACTTCAGAGAGGTGGGGTCTGCTGCCTCCGCACCTCAAGCCAGAAGGGTGTTAGAAGTTAGTTCCCTGTAACTGCAGAGGAAGACAAAGACCAGCAGAAGTCCAAGTGGGCTGTGACTGTCGGAGAGAGACGCCTGCTTTTCCGGCATTCACAAGACTAGACTTGTGTCAATATCTCCTATAAACCAGATTCAGCCACACAAGAGAGAACTAAACAGTGTATGTATAGACCAGAGGTTCCCAGAACCTCCTCAGGTTCCATTAATTTGCAGAGTGCCTCAGGGAATTCAGAGAAACGTTTTACTTACTGCATTGCCCAAGCACAGCACCAGGAACCGCCGGGTGGAAGGGCACAGGGCTCCCATGCTCACTGGAAGCACCGTTCCCCCTGCCTCTCCACGTGTTCACCAACCCAGGAGCTGTCGGAACCCGTTCTTTTGGAAATTTATGGAGGCTTCGTTACATAGACACGGTTTAAATCATTCACAACTGGCAACTGATTCAAATTCCAGTCCCTCCCTCCTCCCCAGAGGGCAGGTGGTGGGAGTGGAAGTTCCAAAGCATGTAATTGGTTCCTCTGGCAACCAGCCCCCACCTTTAGGATGCCCCTTAGCATCCTAACCTAGGTACTTTCCAAAAAGCCACTTAATTTACACACACTCAGATGTTTAAAGGGGTTTGCTATGAATATCAAGACACCTTTATTGCTCTTATCATTTATGAAATTCCAATGATTTTAGAAGCCTGTCCCCGAAATGGGGTCAAAGACCAAACATATACTTCTTATTATAAATCACATTATCACACTGTATACCTATAGAAGGATGGAAGCATTCCAGCAGAAAGGAACTGGGCTGATGAAAGATTCCTAAAGACGGGAATGAATTGCACCTGCTTAGATCAAAGAACCAGAGGCCTAAAGGAAGCTTTGAATGCCCTTGGAAAAAACTCACGAGTCCGCTTAAAGTGCCTTTCAATCCTAGAGAATGAGAAGCTAGCTTCCAGCGGAAAAGTCTTTCCCATTCTTTTCCTGTTCTCTTCCAACTCTTTTCCACATGCCCCAAACAGAAACTGGCTAGTAAGGTTAGAAAATGAGAGAAGGGTGGAAAAGGAGAAGCACGATGTAGAGAAAAAGACAAAAAAAAAAAAAAGAATCTCACAGGGCACAGGAAATGACTCACACTAAACAGACGTTAAAAAAAAGTGGTGGGAGGTAAAACGATAAAGTATTTTTACTACAACAGGGGACACGTGTGATTCAAAACAGTGAGGTCACTGTTTCATTTAACAGCAAAATGAAATGACGCAAGACCCATTCCACATAATAGCTCTGTGTTATTAGCTCTAATGAGCTGTCACCCCCCACCCCCAGCCCAGCCTCAACAAAGCAGCAGAAGTCAATTTTCTAGGTTAATTTGGAGATGACGAGTTTGCTACATGTGTGTTCCTGAGTCATTACATCCTCTATACTTGTTTTTGAGTGTCACTTGGTTTCCATCTATGGTTCATCCTTCCTAGAGTAACTAGGACATGAACATATACAATCATCTACCAGAGCATTTTATTTTCAAAAATTTGAAAGAAAGTCTCTGGGAGTTGCCGCTTGGTAAGCCCACGCACCGGCGGAAAGTTCCAGTGTATCTGAGCTGGTGCGTTTGGAAAACATGGTCAGGGCTGAATAAGAAAACAACTTGTTTGTCACAGCACAGCAGTGACTCCATGGCAGGAAGTGCCACGAAATGACCGGATCTAGACCGCAGGTTACAGAACAAAGTAGGAGAAACCAATTTTCTTGGCCTAGTATTCCCTTTCCTTTGTTTCCCTTCTTATTGACCTTCCTTTCTTTTTTTTTAATTCAAGCTTCCATCTGCCTTTTAATTTAGAGTCAGAATGAACTATTGACCTACGGAAAACTAAGTAACTCGTTTATTTCCAGACCATAACTTAAAAAAAAATAAAAAAGTTGTTCGTTTGTTTTTGTGTGTGTTTGTCTTGTTTTTTTGTTTTTTAAGCAATGCTACCAGTTTGAATTAATCTTCTGGGGGCCACAAGTCAGAACCTGGCCGGTGGGTGGGTGGGTGGCGGGCTGGGGTTTCCCCAGACGGCAAGCAAGACACAGTGGGGCCTGCAGGGTGAGGGGCCCGAGGGGACCAGGGCGTCCTGAGCAGGTGCAGAGCAAGGACAGAGGGGGGCAGGTGGGGCCCCAGGCGCTGCAGCCGGCCCCCCTCCCCAGAAGAGCTCTCAGCAATGGCTCACAGGAGTCCCACGGGGCTGCCTCAGTTCACCCTCTCCCCCCCACCACACACACACACACATTTATAAGGAGCACCCGCCTCGCAAACACCAATTCTTGTGCATGCTCACTGCACCCCCACCGCCCCATGCCCCCCAACAGTCCCACAGTGAGACTCACGGTGCAGCGAAGTCTCGCCCCAGAGGCCCGGCCTGGGCCAGGCGAGGGTCCGGGCTCCAGGGCTGCACAGGCGCAGCGGCCGCAGCTTCAGCCGGGCGTGAGCTCCGGTGCGCGAGCTGCAAGCCTGCAGGCTGCCCGGCCTGAAGGGCCCTGATCCAGGACTTCCCGCAGAACCCTGGGGTGCATTCGGCTGTTTGCTGAGGTCGGAGGCTGAACCACCCAAAGGCGAGCCATTGCACATCCTTGGGGCCAGTTGTTTCTCCCCGCAGCTTCCAGTGGAGGTGGCTAAATCCCACCCAGGAGCCCGTTGCTGCCTGTGCCTTGAATCATTCCTCTAACTAGCAGACTCAAGGCACTACTCTTTCTGACCGTGAGAAAGCTGGGTCTTCATCACCACCACTCTCCCCCACACCCCTTGTGGGGAGGCTTTTAAAGCCTTGTCCAGGCCTGGCCTGCCTGGTTGAGCATTGACCTGTACGCCAGGAGGTCACCGTTGGATTCTGGTCTTGTGGGCTCAACCCCCAAGGACTAGATAAAAAGAAAGAGCAGAAAAATATTTGACAAACACTTCCCAAATTTGATGCAAAATCTTAATCTACATATCCACAAAGCTCAATAAATTCCAAATAGGATAAATGCAAAAGTCACACCTAGTCAGAGTTTTGAAAGTGAAAATATGGATTGCAGCAAGGGAAAAATGTTCTGTCACACGTAGGGAAACATCAATATTTTTGAAGTCTGTTTCATATCAGAAATAATGGCATATAGAAGACAGTAGGAGATATTCAAAATTCAGAAATAAAAAATAGTCTTCCTAATTTACTGAGATAATAAATATATTTATTACCTTGACTGTGGTGATGATTTCATAGGTGTACATATGCCAAAACTCATACAATTGTATACTTTAAATATATAAAGTTTCTTGTATATCAGTTGTATCTCAATAAAGCTGCTTAAAAATTCTATGTACAAAAACTATTTCAAGAATGAAAGTGAATAAAGACTTTCCCAGGTAAACAAACACTGTGAAAATGTGTTCCTCATAGATTTATCTTATAAGAAATTCTCAAAGAAGTCCTTCAGGCTGAAATGAAATGACACCAGGATATAAATAGGAAGATATGATGAAATCCATAAATGATAAATACGTGGATTACTGAGGTCTAGGGAAACTATGTCTAAGGCAGAAAATAAGAGAAGGAGATAATTTTGAATAAACACAAAGGCCAATTGATGGTAATGCTCTGATTGGATTGTCTTGATGTTTACACACCTATAGCAATTTTCTGAAGTCACTGAATTGCATACTTAAATAGATTATGAATTTTATAGTAATTAAGCTTTAGTTAAATACAACTAATTTAAAAAAATCTAATTAACATTATCATATTTACAGAATAAAACCAAATGATCATATTAATATATGCTTAAAGGCATTTGACATAATTTCATATGAATTAATAAGGTCAAAAATTTAAGAATAGAAGGAAACATCCTTACCCTGACAAATAGCATCAATACTTACACTTAACATCATATGTAAAAGAAGAGTAAATGGTTTTCTCTTATGATTAGGAAGGTCATGGATATCCAGTGTTATACTTCCTATTTAAGATTTCACTGGAAGTTCCAGCCAATGCAATAAGCAAGAAAAATAAAATGCATACTGATTTGAAGGAAAAAAAAAACTATTTATATTACAAAAATCATTCTTATTTACATAGAAAATACCAAGGAATAAACCTACTAGTTCCTAGGAATTTTTTTTAAAAAATGTCAACTTGAAAAAATGCAAGATCAATATACAAAACATATTTTATTTCTTCTATATATTAGCCAGGACCAATTGAAAGTTGAAATAAGTTACCTTTAAGTTGCTTCAAAAATTAAATATTTGGTGCAAAAATCCTATATAATAAAAGGGTAACATGCAAATGGACCCTAACAGCAGAACGTCTGGGAATGACTGGCCACTATGACACACACTGACCACCAGTGGGCAGATGGCTGTTTGCAGGCTGCTCAATGCAGGAGATGCCCCCTGGTGGTCAGTGAGCTCCCACAGGGGGAGCTCTGCTCAGCCACAAGCCAGCTACCAACACAGCAGTGGTGGCCGGAGCCTCTCCCACCTCCTCAGCAGCACTAAGGATGTCCAACTGCAGCTTAGGCCTGCTCCCCATAGGCAAGTGGACATCCCCCAAGGGCTCCTGGGCTGCCAGAGGAATGTGTGACTGCCAGCTTAGACCCGATCCTCTGGGGAGATCCCAGCAGATGGACATCCCCTGTGGGGTCCCAGACTGCGAGAGGGCACAGGCTGAGCTGAGGGACCACCACCCCCCCCCCCTGAGTGCACAAATTTTTGTGCACTGGGCCTCTAGTCTAACATAATATGTGCATGATTGATATGTTAAACACTAAACTAATAAAAATAAAATACAGAAATAAGTGGCAACTATGCCATGATTATGGATTTGAAAGCTCAGTATAATTAAGATGTTAATTCTCTCAAATTACTATATATTAAAAAATCCCAGTCAAGTCCTCAGGAATTCGGGTAGATATCTACAATTTAGGTCTAAATTATTTATGGAACACAACGTTACTGGAATAGCCAAGATAATTTTGAAAAAGAATAAAGCTGGAAATATCAATATCTATTTGGGGTATAATCATATTAAGCTATGGTCATCTAACAAGTGTAATCTTGTGAAAGGGTAGACATATAGATGTGTAAAATAGAACAGAGTCCAGAAATAGATGCACATAAACACAGTTAGTTGATTTTGAAAGAGGTGCAAAGGTAATTCAATGAAGAAAGAACAGCCTCTGCAACAAAGTGTGCCCATCACAACTGAATATCAATATGCAAATAACTGAACATTGATCTCTGTCTTTGCAAGGAAGGAAACAAATCTTTCATTCTACCCATCCTAGGCTTTTCCTGCTGAGTCTTGCAAATGAGACTGGCTGGAGACAGATTAATGAGAGAAAGCAAACAAGTTCAATGGTATATACAAAGCACTTACAAATAGGAGTACCCAGAGATGAGTAACTAAAAGAGTTCGTGTTGAGGTTTATATCTTAGCTAAAACAAAGAAAAAGGAATGTGGGGCTTCTGAGCAGAGGAAGCAAGTTAAAAGAAGGTGACCAGGGAAATAATGGTAGGAAAGGATGTTTGCTAAGATTTATTTTGCAGCTCTAAGTCAGTGCTTTCTCCATTGGTAAGAGCTGTTGAGAGACGCCCTTCTGTTCCTGATAGACATGTCTGCAAAATAAAATTCCCTTTATAAATTTAACTTTCCTTAAAAAGAAAAACATGTGCCTTATTTCAGAGCTGCGCCTGTGTCTGCTGGTCCTCAGTGGCCCTTAATTCAAAGTAATCCAAATGCCAAAGAGGTGTATTTTGGATTGGCATATTCTGGTCCTTCTTACTTTATACTTTATACAAAAATTAATTCAAAATGAGCAATAGATGTAAATGTAAAACCATAATATTTTAGAAGAAAATTTCAGAGAACATCTTTATGACCTCAGGTTAAGCCAATTGTTTTTGTTAAAACATTTAAAAATGATTTATTTAAAAAAAATGAAGTTGGACTTCATCAAAATTAATTTTTTGCTCTGAGATGGTTAATGGAATAAAGATACAAGCCAAATACTGAAGAAAATATTTTCTCCATATCCAACTGTTGAAGCAAAATGTGTAAAATATTTGAAAAAAATATTTAATATTTGAATGATAATTCACCACTGAAGATATACTGATGGCAAAAATGCATAATAAAAGATACTCAATGTCATTAGACATGGAAAATTGAAAATTATAACCTCAATGTAATATGACAGCACAACTGTTAAAGCAGTTAAATTTTTAACAAATGAGAATGTTAAGTTTTGAGGGTCTGAACAAATGTAACTCTCAAACATTGCTGGAGGGAATGCAAAATCATTTTTTTTTATTTTGTTTTATTGATTAAAGTATTACAAAGAGTATTACATGTGTCTCCTTTTTTTCCCCTTGAGCTTCCCCTGGCCTTCCTTATCCCCCATATGTCTTTTTTTTTAACAAGTCAAAAAATTTTTTTACATTCAATAGATTTTGTATTGGTTTCAGGTACATAGTACAGTGATCAAACAATCATACACTTCACAAAGTGCTTCCTCAGTATTTCCAATAGCACCCGACACCATACATAGTTATCGCAATACTATTGACTGTATTCCCTTTGCAGTATTTTACATCCCCATTTCTATTTTATATTTCTTATAAAATTAAACATACTTTTACCATATAACCTAGCAACTCCATTCCCAGGAATTTACTCAGAAATAAAAAGTGTTGTTAACAAAATAACCTGCATATGAATATTTATAGCAATGTAATTTATAATGGCCCAAACCGAAAAACAGTTGTCCTATGGGTGTACCTTATTCAACGATAAATACAACAAAATGCTGTTGTCTGATGTTATATGCTACTAGAGGCCTGGTGCACAAAAATGCATGCACTGTGGGGGGTCCCATAGCCCGGCCTGCACCCTCTCAGAGTCCGGGAATCCTCCTCCTTCAGAGGATGTCCTACTGATGGAGTGAGCAAGCCTAAGCTGAAGTCTGGCCTCCCCTGCAGGAGGCAACCAGGCTAATCAGGGGAAAGTGTCGCCCCCATCACCCCACCACTGCTAGCTACCGTAGCCACCCTTGGCCTCACAGCTGCCACGGCTTTGTCTGGAAGGATGTTTGGCTGTCCGGTCTAATTAGCATATTATGTTTTTATTATTATAGACCAGAGGCCCAGTGCACGAAATTCATCCAGGGGGCTTGGGAGTGGGTCCCACAGCCCGGCCTGTACCCTCTCCAATCCAGGACATACCTCTCACAATCCAGCACCACTGGCTCCTAACCACTCACCTGCCTGCCTGCCTGATTGCCCCTAACTGCCTCTGCCTCAGCCCCCGCCACCATGGCTTTGTCCAGAAGACATCTGGTCTATCTGGTCTAATTAGCATATTACCCTTTTATTAGCATAGGTAGTATAAATGAGTCTCACATGCACTATACTTCCTAGAAGAAGCCAAAATAAAAAGGTTACATACTATATAGTTTCATTTGTATGATATTCTGGAACAGTCAAAGCTATTAGGATAGAAAACAAATAGTGGTGGCAATGGGTTGAGATGGCACAGGGAGGATTTGAGGAAAACAGAATTTTTTTATGTTTAGTAAGGGAACTCTTCTCTCACTATAAGAAATCCCCAAAATCTACTCAAATATTTATATGTGTGTGTGTGCATGTACATGCTCATGCATATATTAGAATTTAGTATTCATATATATTACTCATTGAATTTAGTGAATTCATTGAATTCATTAGGGTATATACTAGTATATATTATTATATGTAACTGAAATAAATTTGAATAAAATAACTATTGAACACATGATGGTACGGATGTCTATTTCTCCTCTTAATGCCTCCAAAATACTCATCCCTTTATTTTTTCTTGTTCTGCAGAATTTCTTTGAAGCTAGCTTTCATTTTATAATATCTCTTTTTAGTTACATCTTCCATATTATTTAATCCACTGAGTTTTAATGATAACTATTCTATTTTTCTTATATGTTCTAGTTGGTTATTTTTCTTACCTGTTCTATATTTTCCAATAAACTCTTCCTTCTTTCTCATTATGCTATACTATTTTTAAATAAATAATTAAAATATTTCACCTATTTATTTGACATTCTATACAAAATAATATGTATTTCATTATTTTTGTTAGGCAATATTCATTAAGTGACATAGAAGGGGTATCTGACTCTCAGTTTCTCTTTTTTATGATTCTATACTTACCTGGGCTTTCTATTTGGCAATTGATGAGTTTCATATTTACTATTTGTCCTTCCAGAGAATATTTACTTAGCTTTTATCAGACACTTTGGTGAAATAACAATAAGATCAATCTAAATTAAGGTCTCAGTTTCTTGAGTCAGGTAGTTGGTGTAAATAAAATTCCCAGTCATATGAGAGACAGTTTGCAGTTAAAAAGTTCTTACTGAGCTTGTAAACTTTCAGATGTCTTATATTCATGCAGGAATTTCAGTATCAACTCTATATTCATCGTTTGCAAGGCCTACAGTGTGGCCATTACAAGCTCAGGGAAATTGTTACATCTCCTAAGCAGCTGTTATATCCTGAGTGCCTAGATTTACAGAGACTGGTCAATGCTCACTACACAAGCACATTTCCATAGAAAATTATCTTTACCATTCTAGAATCTTCTATACCATAAAGCTTTTCCATATTTCCTTGAAATGTTGTCAGTGCTACATAATCCATCATTTTTAGTTTTTTTTTAAAAATAAAGTGTTGTTTAGGTGTGCTAGGAAATATAGGCTATTATATTGCCATCATCAAAAGTGGTAAAGAGAAAATAAAATGTGGTAAAGATATTATAAATTATGTGATTACTTTTATTTATCTACAAATTAAGACACCATATTTATATTTTATTTGAATTTCATTGGACTTCCAAAATTATTATGTAGGAGACCAGAACATGCCACTTCCAACGATGTCTCTTTAGCATAAAAAAGGGTTCTGAGACACAGGAGAAGCTCTAATAACAGAGCAGTAGTTATCTGTTTGAAAGGAAAGTTCACTTTTATATATAAAGAAAATTTCATTTGTAGGGATCTTTCCCTCTCTGTACCAGGAAGAGAAGGAGGACTCTAAATCACAAGAGAATCATATAAATGAAGAAGACATATATTTAATCTTCATAACCAACCTCACTCTTGTTTGCCATGCTTTTCCTAATCACTTTCTCATAACTGACTTTCTCCACACCCCATTTCTTTTGTTTTTAGATGAATATGGTATTTAAGCCTAAAATCTAAGCCACCTTTGAGGGTTACTCATTTTTACCTGGGCATCTCTCAGATATACATAAAATGGAAATGCTAATAAATTTCTGTTATTGTTTTCTTTTCCTCTTGTTAATCTGGTCTTTTGCTACAGGAGTCACAGTTGAAAATTTAGAAGGATAGAAGGAAAATTAGTATGTTTTTCTCCCCTACTGACATGGGGTGGAGTTGGTAGGGGGGAGGATTCTCTTTCCCACTGGGTGCTGATGGTAGACTTCTTACGATATCCCAAGAAAAATAATTTTCCGAGACTACCATGAGTAATTTTTGTTTATGTGAATGAGTTATTTTTATTTGCATGGAATTTAATCCCTGTGTTTTTGAAATCCCATATCCCTTATTCTAGTCATAGAAGAAGTGTAGCTGGGATTTCAGTAAAGCCAGAAGCAAAGCGAGAGTTCAGAGTTTCCTTTCCATGTTGAAGGCAGGTCCAATATAGCATCAGGATGGTTGCAGTCCATCAACCCATTACGTGTGGGGGTGCACATGGCCATGAGCCACACGGGAGAATGCTGGGAAATCAAGCATGAGCCATCAGCCAAGCATGCCAAGAGGAACCAAGAGAGTGAACTTCTTTGTCCTGGGGATTATGTATCCCAAATTTCCCTGAGCTTGTAGTGGCCACACCCATTATTTCCAATGACCTCTGCTCCCAACTGTGACTGAAAGCACCCTCCCTAGTCCTCCCAGCGTTACTGTGCGTGAATCTATCTTTGTCCAGCCCTCTTCCCCAGTGTTTTTCAGCGAATGTGCCTGTAATGTCTGACCTTTCTTTTACTCCTTTTTTATTATTAATAACTAGAGGCCCGGTGCATGAAATTCATACACTTAGAAGGGGGTCCCTCAGCTCCGCCTGAACCCTCTCCCAGTCTGGGAGCCCTTGGGGGATGTCCCGTCAGCAGTTGGACATCTTGAGTGCTGCTGCGGAGGCGGGAGAGGCTCCCACCACCGATGCTGTGCTCGTCAGCCATGAGCTCAGCTTCTGGCTGAGCAGCGCTCCCCCTGTAGGAGCACACTGACCACCAGGAGGCAGCTCCTGCATTGAGTGCCTGTCCCCTGGTGGTCAGTATGCGTAATAGTGACCGGTCATTCTGCTGTTCTGTCGATTTGCATATTAGCCTTTTATTATATAGGATTAGCTAATATCAATGGTATCACCACCAAAACAGAAAATAGATATCTCTCTCTCTCTCTCTATATATATATCTATATATATCTATATATATATCTATATATAGATATATATATAGATATATATAGTGACCAAAATATGTTTCTATATATAGATATATAGATATATATAGATATATATAGTGACCAAAATATATATAGATATATAGATATATAGATATATAGATATATAGATATATAGATATATAGATATATAGATATATAGATATATATATAGATATATATAGTGACCAAAATATGTTTCTGCTTTAGACTGCAAAGAGCACAAAAGAAGCGTACTTTTCCAGGTGGCTGATATATAACTAAATGCATTTCTATTTATCATGGAAGATATAATTATGCTGAACAGAGTTTCAGCCAATGAGCCAGACTGGATATATAGATAGGGAAGGCATAACCTAGAAGCATGTCCAGAGCAGAACGGATATGCTCCAAGTAGGTCACAACACAGATCTGGCCAACATGAGTGATAGGTTCAGCAACTGAAACTGGCTGGCTAATGTGAATCAATCCAGAAGATATAAACAAATGCACGGGCTTGAATTTAAATTTAAACACAGTTGACTAAAATGTTTCAAGTTGAAGAAGGCACAGAGGTGATTCCAAGAGTGAAGAAAGAACTGTGGATAACAAATAGGTAAGAAAAAGGAACATAGAAGGTTTGTCTGGGTGTGGCATTATTGCACTTGTTTGCTATCCCCAGATACTCTGCCTATGAAGCCTAAAGATTCTCATCAAACTTCTGTAAACTCACCATTCCTGTGCCTTCCTGGCCTGGAATGTGTTGGCAGAGTGGCACTAATTGCTCTATGCTTATCAACAGAAGCAATCCTTTCCTAATCCACTCCCTCATACCCTAAAAGTAAACATCAGAATGTGTGACCCTACATTTCAGTTTACCAGGAAAGCAGTGTCTTTGCAGATTTGTATTTTTGTTTTGTTTTGTTGTTGTTTACATAATTTGGCAATATATGAAAAAATTATTAAAAAATAGTTTAAATGTTTTAAATAGGATAACATTCTTAAATAAGCAAATGTCTTGAATTCTCTTACTCATAGATCTATTTTCTCCTTGCTTTCTGGATTATTAAGTAATCCTTTCAGTCTAATATTATGATTTTTAAAGAATATATTTAAAAATCAAACTATATTACAGAAAGCTTTTTAAAAATGTACCACAGGAATTTGAATAAATGATGACAAAAGGTACTGAGTGCTTATTAAAGAATTAATTTGAAAGATATGAGTAGCAAGATTTTTATGATATTATTTGATATTTGTTTAAATTAATATATTTCTAATTTTTAATCCAATCATTTTCAGTCACATGTTGGGTTAAAGGAAGTGATCATAAAATGTGAGCATATGCATATACTCTAGTTAATAAAAATCATTTAAAAATACTAAAATAGCCCTGACCGGTCTGGCTCAGTGGATAGAGCTTCGGCCTGCAGACTTAAGGCTCACAGGTAGGATTCTGGTCAAGGGCATGTACCTTGGTTGCGGGCGCATCCCCAGTTTGGGGTGTGCAAGAGGCAGCTGATTGATGTTTCTCTCTCATTGATGTTTCTAATTCTCTATCCTGCTCCCTCCTTCTCTGTAAAAAATCAATAAAATATATATTTTTAAAAAAGGATATAAGCATGAATAGATTTTATCATTTATGTTTCTTTGATAGAAGCATATACACTTAATTTTTCTGAAAAGTTGTAATGTATTGCAAATAAACACATAATATATTTTGTAATCTTTATAGTATATGAACAACATTTTTCGTTTTTATCAATATATATTCATATAAGAAAGACATATTCATAACTTCCTCCATATTCCCTTTCATAGGTATGAGAAAAGTATTATTTTCCTAACAGGGATTTAATCAAATTATAATTTTCTGCCTGAATGGAAGGCAGAAGTATCACAGATAGCCCCTAAACAAAAGAAATATAACAACCGTATATACTGACTTTTGAATGTGTTGTAAGTGATGTTTATAGCTTGCTATTAATGTTACATTTAAGGGGGTGTTAAAATCAGTTTATGAAGCACTCACTAAATGATGCAGAGGAAACAGGAAACAGAAACTTGGTTTGTGGGGACAGAATCCTTCCTGACATTAAATGTATGGCATAAATCATGTCCTCACTAGATAATCAATGAGAAAAATTGCCTGATTACTGTACTGCAGTTTAGTAATGAATACAAGTGCTTGTGGTCAATTATTTGATTTCTAGATTATCTTTAATATGGCTGAATTCTTAGACTATTCTACAACAAAAGCTACACCATTATAGTACATTTTTCACTTATCACAAAGGAGTGAGCATGGTGGATAGTGAAAATTGTTATGATGTCATTTTGAGCCAATTTTTAATCCTTATATCAAAATTTCCCATTTTTTAATGCCTACAAATCTCATCCAGGCATAAAATGAACAAGATCCTCATTTACAAATTTATATTAAGTCCTGAGTGACGGAGTCCTAATATGTCTGGAATGTTCTTGTATATTTGTATTTGTAAGAAGAAATATGGTAATGTGTATATTTTATAATAAGTATAACTTCAATCATAGAACAGAAGTGAAGAATCTTATCCCGAAGGTAATGTTTAGAGTATGATGTAGGTAGAATATCTTTACATTGTCTCTTACATCTGTTATATGAAGAATATCATGTCTAACTGCACAATGTGTAAGAGCTAAAATCACCTATCCTTTCTCTTTGCCTTATTGACTAAAATTATAGTGCTATTTGTTTTTCTTCCTTCCTTTCCCTGATTTTATTTCCCCTACTTCAAAAGCTGTTTACGGGATCAACAGTCTTTCACTGTATAGTTTTAGTACTTAGGGTCTAGTATGAATTCTATCTACTGCATAACTTTAAGCACCTGAAAGAATGCCAACTTGCAATCACTTAATGACAAAATGGAATCATTATAAGAAAAGCAAACCTAATATTTTACTTTACCCAGAAGGTTTCTAAAATTTTTATTGATCTGACTCTGAACAAGGCTAAGGCTAAGAAGATTGCATTATTTATCTAACAGTGATGTTAGCATCCCAGATAAGCAAGAGAGCTATCCATTTTTAACTTTTATGATGAATTCACCTTGAACTTGAATACACTAAACAAACAACTACTACTGATGTTACATCACTGTATATGCAGTTGATGTGTGAAAAATTATGGAACAGAACTAAAAAAAAAAAACAACCTCGGGAGTTTTATACACTATAGAATCTACCTGTTCTTATTTAAATGCCAAGAAAGAAATGTGCACACACACACACACACAAACACAGACAGGTGAACCTTTTTGTAAAGATATCTTCCCCATATTTTGAAGCCCTTTCCCTCTAATGAAAGTCTATAAGATGACATCCTACCTTTGCATTTGAGAATGGATGCTGCTAGCAGAAGGAGAAAGTGATGTGTTGCGATCCACTTCTCCTGTGAATTGGGACTTCAGGATGTTGCTCAATGCTATCTTTGTCAACAATGCTTTTAAGTGACTTCTACTCTGCGTGTTTTCTTAGCTTAAGCAAAAAAATTGAACTTTGGGCAAGAAAAAAAAAGAGGCAGAGGCTTAGAGGACTGATTTCTGGTGCCTCAGATTTAGCAAGAGTCCAACTACAGCGGAGAGGCCGCCGGGGAGGGTTCAGGGGAGGGGGTAAGAGATCAACCAAAGGACTTGTATGTATGCATGTAAGCACAACCAATGGACACAAGATACTGGGGAGTAGGGAAGGTTGGGGGAAGGTCAAGGGCGGGGGAAAGGAGACATATATAATACTCTTTGTAATACTTTTAGCAATAAAACAAAATTTTAAAAAAATAAATGAAAGAAATAAAAGAAAAGCTTATCTTAAATCCTTTATTTTATAGAAAAGGAAATAAAATGGAGACAAATAGATGTGTCCCAAATTTGCACATAGCTGTTTCCTATCAGAGTTTGGAAGAGAAACAGTTCTCTATTAACTTATCTATAATGTGATTAAAACTAAAAAAATAAAAAATAAAAAAAGTGCATAGAATTAGTGGTATGATTACTAATCACTGACAACAAATGGCCTCCCAGGCACTATAGTGAGTGCCATTGTTTAATAAAATAAAGATGTGCCTTCACTCTTCCAAACTCCTTTAACTGACAGCACTGAGGACAAGAGGGTATTGACTAGATCCAAACATTTAAACATTGATACCACGAAAGAGAACCTTTCTCTGTGCCTTTTCTTTAAAAATTTCCATATTTTCTAGATACCATTTTGCCCCTTTAAAATTTTTTCTTTCTATATTCTACTTTTGATGGCTACTTAAAAAAGAAAAGAAAAAAGAAATGCCATTTTGTTCAAGGAATTCACAATTTAGTTGGAAGCAAAATAATAGACTAATTAATAAAAATCCAAAGCAATAAAGAACTCTTAGCAGAGTAACACTGTTTTTGAGAATACAGATGATAGCAACTTGATTCTTAAAGGAATTGAGAAGATTTCACAAAGATAGGAACTTGTGAGTTGGTACTTGACCATTGAATGGAATTTTGTCAGAACTGAAGAGCAAAATGGGCAGCAAGGGTTATGCTGTTGGTGAAACTCAGGGCTATAATGTAATAAACCCAGTTGGCACAGTGGGTGGCTAGTCTTTGTGCCTGTGGCTTTTGCTATTATTATATAAATCATAATTGTAACTTCCAAAGATGGCAATCAATGCACATTCTCTGTCCTTCAAGAATAAGTAAGTCACAAGGAAAGATCCTTGAAGCAGAACAGAGGAAACTATATGGGTTTTTTTTAATGCATGATGAGGCATGTTTTTTCTTTGAGGGAGAGAACTTACCTCAGCAATAGAGGTCCCAAGAGGGAACGACTTCCATTCTCCACACTGACAAGGACCATGTCTTTATTGCCCTCTGCAGCACTTAGCACACTGTGGATGTTTAATTATTGAAGGCTTCTCTCACTATATTGAGTAATGTTGAATTCTAACATCCAGGCTTATGTTTCACTGTTCTTACGATGGAAATTTAGAGCTTCTTCTCAAGTGCAGAGTCAAGTGACAAGTGAGTAATTCTCTTCCTTACAAATGCAGGGTCAATAACACTTAACAAAAGGTTCTTACTTGTAAATCATCTTGTTCAGTGGCTCCTAACCTGGTGAGTGTTTCTCATATTTATAAATTATAACCTGACTCATTTATAGCAAACCTACTACCATATATGGGTAAATGTGAATTTTGAGAACATTAAACATTGAACTCTGTTAATATGTTTGTCACAAGACAACTCATGATTTGGCATTTTACCTTAGATCACATTGGAACATTTGCCACATTTAACGAACATCCGAAGTTTCATCCTTGAGAAAAATAAAAGTGATTAACACCTTTACAAGCATGCTTCTAGTCATATATAATAAAGGGCTAATGTGCAAATCGACAGAACTGAGGAACTACTGCTCACTATGATGCACACTGACCACCAGGGGGCAGATGCTCAACACAGGAGCTGCCTCCCGGTGGTCAGTGCACTCCACAGAGGGAGCACCGCTCAGCCAGAAGCCGGGCTCACAGCTGGCGAGCACAGCTACAGCGGTGGGAGCCTCTCCCACCTCTATGGCAGTGCTAAGGATATCTAACTGACATCCCCTGAGGGCTCCCAGACTGCAAGAGGGCACAGACCGAGCTGAGGGATGCCCCCAGCACCCCCCTCCTAGAGTGCACAAATTTTGTGCACTGGGCCTCTAGTATTAAATGAGCTTGGTTCTTCCCTAATGTTAAGCTACATTAGTGTTCAGAATTTTAAATGAGAATCAATGAAAGAAATGGATTTCATACTTGAGTATTTTTGTTATTATATTGTTGGTCTAAAGTTTGTAAGAGGCAATTCTAAGTAGTAAATCATGGTAATCCTCAACTATAAAAGGCCCACAGATTTCCACAGAGATTTGGAAAATTCACATATCTGACCTAGAACTAGATGATACTAAATTTTTGTGACTAGTGAAGACTCGTTATGAAAAAGTTATTAATAACTGTCCAAATATAGTACAACATATATACAGAAATACCAGTGAACATATACTATATTCTTCATAGGAATGGCAAAATTGTTAACTAACTATAACATGTTCAGAACATAGACATTTTGTCCAGCCTGTGAGGCTCAGTGGTTGAGCATTGACCTATCAACCAGAAGGTCATGATTCTATCCCTGGTCAAGGCACATGCCCACGTTGCCGCCTCGGTCCCCAGGAGGGGCATGCAGGAGGCAGCTGATTGATTATTCTCTCTCATCATTGATGTGTCTAACTCTCCCTCTCCGAAATCCATAAAAAAAAATGCTTTAAAAAAACATTTAATTTTTTAATTGTTTTCATGGAAAGAAGAAAGGGGACAAATGAAATCAACAACAACAATAAAGGGAAAAAAATAGAAAATTCTAAGGAATACTGATATTGACCCAACATTTTAAAATATTTTTAGCGATATGTAGGCTAGTTATAATAATTGAACAAAATAAACCCCAATTTTTGGTTAGATCTGGGTATTTTTTGAGAAGTTGTGGCTGCATGTTAAGTTATAGTCTCTAAGAGTACTGTGAGTCTCACATCTTAAACCTTGGTCTGATTAATTCACTTAGATTTCATGTTCTTCTGGCCAGGCACCCCAGGAGGGACCCAAACCCTGAAGGGGCTGTGGGCAGCCTGAAACGGCCCTCAGCCCCTCACCCAGGCTGGCCAGGCACACCAGCAGGTGGGCATCCCCCGAGGGGTCCCAGACTGCGAGAGGGCACAGGTTAGGCTGAGGGAAACTGCCCCCCCCCCCGCCGCCAAGTGCACAAATTTTTGTGTACCAGGCCTCTAGTTAGGAAATAAAAGGCAATAGTTTACAATACAGAACACTGGAAAGGAGAGAGATACACAAAGGAGGGTACCAGAAATCTGAAGAGAGAGTCCCTTGAGAATTCAGCAGAATGCCTTATTAAGAATACACATGTGACAAAACTATCACAGATGAGGGGGAAAAGTGTTTGAAAGCATAATAGAAAAACACTAAGCATTCATACCAGCAGATTGGAAAAAGTTAATTAATTGCACATTATTGTATTTATGCTAGCTGAGCTTTTTTTATGATTTGCATTTATTTCCTTGATTTTCTTTTTTTTGGGGGGGGGGTGGCTGCTTAGGGTTTAGCATATACATCTTTAATTTTTTTTAAAAAGTCTGTTTTCAAATAATCTTATTTTACATGTAGTGTAAGGTCGTGATGACAGAAAAAGAGTTCAAGCATATATCAAAGAAGTCTGTGTTGATAGATGACTCAGTGATAGAATTCACCATCACTCCTTGTGCTCCCAGTCTCTCAATACATTAGCACTGAATAATGTCCAATTAAGAAAATAAAGTTCAAGTTTTTTTGCAGCCTGGAAGAAATGTGAGTTAAAATTTTAATTTTATTTCAAGGAAAATAGAAAAAGAGAAATAAATAAAAAATAAAAGAGAGAGGGGGGAAAAAAAGAAAGATAAAGTTATATTTAATGAATATTAATTCAGAAACCTGAAAATCATTCTTACTACACAGGTAAGGTCTGACTTGGAAAGAAGAAAGATAGATACCTAGATACAACACATGGGGTACAAAATCAACTGCTATGTTAATTCAGCCAAAACTTAGATAGTTATAGTTGTACTACAGTTGCTAAAATTCCTCCTCTCAACTGTCAGGAATTTTATAGGGAATGTTGCAGAACACAGGCTATGAAGAAAAACAAAATAACCCAAGGGTGAGGAAAATAGTTATCTCTATATTTAAAAGTCCAGTGACCAGAACAGCAGAATGACCAGAATGACCAGAATGAATGGTGGGTATGATATGCGCTGCAGCAGCCAACCAGGGTGATTCAGGCCCCTATCGCACCCCCCCCCCCGCCCCGCGACTGGCCTGGCCCCCAATCGGCCCCCAAGCCCCCAATTGGGGGCGGGGCTGGCTACCAACCACCTGCAGCTCCTTCCCCCTGCTGGCCAGGCCCAATGGGCCCCCATCAGGATGGGCAGGTCGGACCCCACCCATGCACCAAATTCCTAAACCATGCCTCTAGTATACAGATTAAAAAGTTGACAGAGGGCTCCCATCCATATTTTGTGATTTATGTCATTAATATTGATCATAGCATAAAATATGAAAGAGTTGATATTTTTAACATACATATTAAATCATATGTTGGGAGAAATAGTTACAAAATTTTAATTTATCTATTGACATCACAATATACTATCCAGTATTGAAATATTGTAAAGTAAATAAATTTCAAAATATTAATATGCACAGCCCCAATAGAGAATAGATTTCTGAGCAGGACAATTTGCTTTTAATCCTCACCTGAGAGTAAATAAATTTCAAAATATTAATATGCACAGCCCTAATAGAGAATAGATTTCTTAAAGGGACAATTTGTTTTTTTTTTTAATCCTCACCTGTTTAATTTTTTAGAGAGAGGAAGGGAAGAGAGAGAGAGAGAGAGAGAGAGAGAGAGAGAGAGAGAGAGAGAGACCAACTGGTTGCCTCCTATATTTGCCCAGACCAGGGGACTGAACCAGAAACCTAGCTATGTGTCCTGACCAGACATCAATCCTGTAACTCTTTTGATGTATTGGATGACAATCCTGACAATTGAGCCACCCAGCAGGGAAAAAAATTGAAACTTTTTAGATCCATTTTTTTTTTATTCCCAGAAACAACTGGCAATTCTTTACTTCTACAGTGCTATATATCTGTTAAACAAAGGAAAAAATGAATGGGGGAGGGAATGACATGGAGTAAAATAAGTGAAAAGTTAGCTTCAAATATTGTAGTTATTAACCTGCTTGCTTATTTTCTCTGCAACACACCTTTAGAAAGGCGTTATTAATCAGCATTTGCTGTGGCAAGAAAATAACTAAAAATCAGTGTATTTCAGCAATAAAAAATAATCGCACTCACAATCATGCCAGTAAATTCTGCTCAACCTCAACTACATCGTGTTTAGCTCTACTCCTCAAGTCATCTTACCTCATGACCCAGGGATCGCTCTGAAATGAAGCAAGGTGTTCTCATGGAAGAAGAGAGGGGCAAGAAAACTAACTGAACTACAAAATATGTTCAAATCTTCTATTCATACGTAGTGTACTCCATAAAAACTCTCATTCTCTTGGTCAAAGCAAGTCACATGGCTAAGCTGAAAACAGGGACAGAGAAAATACCACACCTTATAAGGAGACCTGTCCATTATGGGGATGTCTGATGCTCCTACAAGAGAGATTCAATTATTGGACAACAATACAAAGATCTCGACGCATTTTTGCTTGTTTGTTGTTTATACTTAGAGATTCTTCTGTCACGAAGGATATGGACACCACAATATCATTTTCTAAAAATTTTAGAACCATCCTACATTTGTGTGTACAAATATTTGCCAAATTTACATATTGCTTGAATTCTGAGTATGTGTTTTAAAAACATATTTGTCTACTGCTCCTTTCAACTATTTCCAATCTTCCCAGGATATAAGTATTTATCATTATTTGTTCACTTGACATGTTCAATTGAAGCTCAAAAGCACATTTTAGGAAGCTATAATAATAAAAGCATAAAATACCAATTAGACCGGACATCCCCTTCAGATGAAGCTGGAGCTGCAAGGGATCCCAGGCTCCCAGGTGCCAGAGGGAAGCTGGTGCCAGCAGCTGGGGGAAGGAAGGCCTTCTTTTGCACGAATTTCATGCATTGGGCCTCTAGTAAAAATATAAACCTATAAAAACTTTATAAAAGTGAAATAAAAAAGAACCTTTTCCCAAATATAGTATATGAAAATGTTTTAACAAATAACAAGCTCTACTGTTAAAATAAGTATGCATCTATCTTAAGTGAAAAAAAATCACTCTTGAAAACTATACCTTAGAGGCAAATGTCAAACATTTTAATTTTTAAAAACATATTTTTATTGAGTTCAGAGAGAAAGGGAGAGAGGGAAACATTAATGATGAGAGATTGATTGGCGGTTTCCTGCACGCCTCCCACCAGGAATCGAGCCCACAGCCTGGGTCTGTGCTCTGACCAGGAATCGAACCATGATTTTCTGGTTCATAGGTGGATGCTCAGCAACTGAGCTACATGGGTTGGGCAGAAGTCAAACACTTTTAAATGTCATTGTTTTTCTTTAGCTATTTCTGAATACCCAAACTCACATTTCTTTTATATAACTTGTAAAACTTAAAATATTAAATAAATACTTTATATCAGGTTGCTTAAGAGAAAAGTAAGAACTATTTGCACACAGCTTTAAAAAATGAGTATTAAAAGAGGTAAACAACCTTATATAACAGTGTAAAATTAATTTTTAAATGAGCATGGCATTTTATCTAAATTGCTTGGAGACAGAAAAAAATTGTCACTATATGAAGAGTCAAGAATATTTTAAAAATAAAATTTTCCAGGTACAGTAACACCTTAATCAATGACAAGTTTGACCCTGTATAATACTGTTAGAATCACTGAAAAACATTTTTAAGATATAGTTTCTATTTAAATAATAATATTTCTATTTAATAAAAAAATTTTTTCATGTATATTCAGGTCCTTTGCCCATTATTTAATTGGATTGTTTTTTGTTTTTGTTATTCTGGTGACTTGTATATGTTCTTTATAGACTTTTGGATATTAATTCTTTTTTAGATGTATCATTGATGAATATGTTCTCCAAATGAGTAGGTTTTGTTGCCATTTTGTTGACGATTTCCTTTGCTGTGCAAAAACTTTTTAATTTGATGTCCTCCCATTTGTTTATTTTTTATTTTATTTCCCTTGCCCAAAGAGACATATCAGAAAAAATAGTGCTTTAAGAAATGTCTAATATTTTACTGCCCATGTTTTATTCTAGAATTTTTATGGTTTTGAGACTTACATTTAAGTTTTTAATCCAAATCTTTCTTTTGTACAAGCATGGATGGACCTGAAGAATATTATGCTAAGTGAAATAAGCCAATTAAAGACAAATACCATAGGATTTCACTTATATGTAGAATATAATGAACAAAATAAACAAATAAAATAGAAACAGACTTATAGATACAGAAAACAGACTGACAGCCATAGGAGGGAATAGGATTGAGGGGCTGGGTGAAAAAGATGAAGGGGTTAAGCAAAACCAACAAACATGCTCATAGACAGACAACAATATGGTGATTATTAGAGGGAAAGGGGGATTGTGGGACGTAGAAGAGGGTAAAGAGGAGGTAAATGGTGATGGAAGGAGACTTGACTTGGAGAAGTGAACACACAATCCAATATATCCAATATAATAAAAGAGTAATAGTGAAATTGACCATTTCTAAAGGACACCTAAGCCACACCCACCAGCCAATCAGAGCGGCTGTATGCAAATTAATCCAGCCAAGATGGGGGCCGGCAGTCACGGAGCTGGAGTAAACAGAGGCTTCCGTTGCACCAGGAGTAAACTGTCTGCCAGCCGGCTGGGCCTCTCTCTCCTCCTGGCAACATAGTTGCAACATTGTTTCAATTATAGAAGCCTCAGAGCTGAAGCAAACAGCAGGCTGCCGTTGCACCAGCGATGGAGGAAACTGCTTGCCTAGGCAACATTATTTCAATTATAGAAGCCACGGAGCTGAAGCCAACAGGAGGCTTCCTTATCTGCCTAGGCCTCGGTTTAAAGGAACAGTGTATCAATTATAGAAGATAAATAAACCCCAGAAACCTACTTCCAGACAGCCTTGCTGGGACATTGGGTCAATGGGAGCTGTGGGCAGCCTGAAAGCCTGAAAACAGCCCTCAGACCCACACCCAAGCTGGCCACACTCCAATGGGGTGAGAGACCTCACTGGGGGGCTTGGCCAGCCTGCTAACAGCCATCAGCCCCTCACCCAGGCTGCCCAGGCACCCCAGTAGGGACCCAAAACCTAAAGGAGCTGCGGGCAGCCTGAAAACGGTCCCCAGCCTGTCACCCAGGTTGGCCACACTCCAATGGGGTGAGGGTTCACACTGCAGGGCTTGGCCAACCTGCAAACAACCATCAGCCCCTCACCCAGGCTGACCAGGCACGCCAGCAGGTGGACATTCCCAGAGGGGTCCCAGACTGCGAGAGGGCATAGGCTGGGCTGATGGACCTCCCGAGTGCACAAATTTTTGTATAATATAAAGATGATGTTTTATATAATTGTATAAATATTTATCTCTCTTCCCCGTCTAGCACAGCTAGAGAGGGGTCTGGTTCCTGAGTAGAGGTGACTGGGGATTGAGAAAATGAAAGAGACAAACACAAATACAGCAGGGAAAGCTGGGACTGGGGGGACCACTGTCCTCTGATGGAGAGACAAGGACCCAGAGCCAATACAGCGCATTTATTTTATACAACTAAATCCAGGAAGTTTTACTAAAGCCCAAGACAAAGGAGATATGTGCATTTTTGTGGGTTCTTTGTAATTGTCACTTCTGGGTGGGCCTGGATAATCATGTTTGTTCCTGGTGCTTGGCTGGATTTAGATAATGAAATCCATCCCCGCCATCCCCCATGCCTGAGCTGAATGAAGGTCAGGCTGACGACACACCTGCCTCTGGCAAGGTGTGCTTCCAGGACGTAGTTCTGCCAATGCCCCTGGATTCAGCTGACAATAATTAAAGAAATGCTCATGTGCCTTCCCAGGTGCTCTTTAAATAATTATACACCTAAAACCTATATAATTTGATTATTCTATGTCACTCGAATAAATTAAATAAAAATTATCTTAAAACCATTCATGTCAAGTTGTATCAGATTATCTGTAGAGTTCATTGAAATAATTGGGCAGGACACATTAAGCCCTGACTTTTCCCCTCACATAACAGCATTTTAATTTAAGAAGAAGCCTGTTTAATTGGAGGCATAGTTATTTAAAATCATCTGCTTCTTAGGAGAGTGAATTCCAGTAAATGATTACTATAAGAGCTATGCTTTATAAATTGTGGTACATATAATTTTTTGAAAGAACGGGAGTAAAAATAACGTGCTCTATATAAAGCGTGTAGGAACATTATGTAGAAGCAGGAGGGATTTAGAAACTAGCAGAGAAACCAAGGGACCAAGAAGCATAAGACTCATCAAAGGCAAAATTGATACTCAACCCCAACCACTACTTCCAATTAGCAATCAGATTTGGGAGTAGAGCAATGTAAATGAGCATATCAATGTAGGCTTTGAGATATGTTAAATCCTCCCCTTTCTCCTTCATTAAATATCTAGGTAAGTGTGTGTCTCAGTTTTTTTTTGAGCTGTTGTCCCATGCATCAGAAGATCATAGGTCTGATACTGGGTCAGGGTACATACCTAGTTTGAGGGTTTGATCTTTGCTTGGGACACTTAGGGGAGGAAACCAACCGATGTATCGCTCTCACATAAATGTTTTGTTTTTTCTCTTTCCCTTTCTTCCTCTCTAAAAATTCATTTAAGAAAAATTAAGGTAAGTGTATTGTGTGCAATAATGTTAGGATATTAATAGTGTTTCTATATGATGAAAGGATGCTGACTTGATTTATATGTAATGATTAGTCTTAGATGACAACAGAGCCAAATATGAATAAGCCACACATATCTGTTCAATGTATATGCTAATATTCATTTACTTCTTACTTATTTTCTTTCTTATTTAGACATTGGTATGTGCATTTATTCACATAAAAGAGAAGCCTACAAAATACCTAGAATGAAAATAACTAATGTCCATTTGGCACTTTAAAATGGCAAAGTACTTTCATGCATTTAGTTCTCACAACAACTTTTAAACATTTTACCGGAGTATTATGTTTTATTTGCCAGAGATAGAAAAATCGGGATTGGAACTTGGGTCTCTGGAAAACCAAATACTTAAATATCTCTAAAATAAAGAGTAGCATTTTAAAAAATATGTATGCCTGATCACTGTATTTCCAGTAGAGAATTATACTTAGACATCTGTCGTTCTGACCTTTAGAGAGGCGCTGGAAATGTCATGCCTAGCCTAAATAGCATACCAATATATGCTGGAGTGTTCAACAGAATCGAAGCCTGGGACAAACAAGGACAATCTGTCAAGCCAGCTGTTCTCAACACTTGATAACACATTTCCCTTCAGAAAAAGAAGCTTGTTTCTGATATGGTTCTCCACTCAGGGGTGATAAAGGCAAGTATGTCAATTCTTCACATATTTGAGAATTCTCAAATATCTAATTATCTCATATCAACATGTGGGGTCTCCCTCAGCAAGGCGAACACAGCACTGCTAAGACAAGTTTGCTTATAACATAAACAGAATTTGAATTTGTAGATGATTAATTTTTTTTTCTGATAGGTCAAGGAAAAAGGAAAAAGAAGTAGGATAAAATGCCATTCAAACTAGTTCATATTTTCATTTTCTCCAACTTCAAGTCATTTATTATTTCTAACATTGTGGGTTTTTTTTTAATTTAAACTAAATGGTTAAAATGCCAACATTGCAATAGGGAGATCCTGAGGCCACTTTCTGCCTTTTCTTTTTCTTTTTGGTAGGGAAAAACTAAAACTAAAAATATGAAAAATAGTTTGACTCTTTGATTATTGAATAAAATTTAGGAGGTGATTAGACCAGAAATTCTATTAAAATTGGCTTTAGAAAATATGTTTTACCAGATATTAATGTACAATTAACCTAAACATAGATAAAAGAAGGAGTAATGAAGAATGGACCACCAATGAAAGGAAATGAGAAAAGAGAAATTAGGATCTGAATCAAGCCATCAGGAAGTTTGCCTTGGTTTTCAGATAAAGTGAACAAAATAAATGCCATATATATTTTTTGCATTTTATAAAGTTAAAATTAAATTTAAATAAAGAGACCTATACAGAATACACAATGCATGTTTCTTAAAAAAGAAATAAAGCCCTGACTGGTTTGGCTCAGTGGATAGAGCGTCAGCCTGCGGACTCAAGGGTCCCAGGTTCGATTTCGGTCAAGGGCATGTACCTTGGTTGTGGGCACATCTCCAGCAGGCGGTGTTCAGGAGGCAGCTGATCGATGTTTCTCTTCATCAATGTTTCTAACTCTCTATCCCTCTCCCTTCCTCTCTGTAAAAAATCAATAAAATATATTTTTTAAAAAAGGAAATAAAAATGCATCAATTCATGAGCTTTGGCATTGTAATGATATAGTAGAGACTTGTAATTATTTACCCAATTCTCATTTTTCCCTTCTTCCTCATAGTTGGGGTTAGAATGTACCCTCTCAAAATATTATGTTAGTCAATAGCTCTTGAAGTAAAGAGTAACCATTTAACTAAAATTTTCACCAACATATATAAGAGGAAATATTGTGTGATACTTTTATTTTTTTAAATATATTTTATTGATTTTTTACAGAGAGGAAGGGAGAGAGATAGGGAGTTAGAAACATAGATGAGAGAGAAACATCGATCAGCTGCCTCCTGCCCACCCCCTACTGGGATGTGCCCACAATCAAGGAATAGAACCTGGGACACTTCAGTCCATAGGCTGACACTCTATTCACTGAGCCAAACCAGTTAGGGCTTGTGTGATACTTTTAGAAAGCTCTCCCTATATTGTGTTACAAGGTTACCCTAATTTAAAACAACATTACCACAATCTTAATGATTTACAATGTAACTCAATATAAAGATTTATAATGAGCTCATGTTATATTTATGTTTCAGCTGATGCTATTTGTCTACATAACTTTTATTAGAAATCCAGTTTTAAAAACTTTCTGTAATTTGGGACATGAGAAGTGTCTATTCCTGAGAAAAAAACGATCTGGTATAAGAAAGGCTAGTATTTGTGGCCATGTTGGCTGGTAAAACTGAACCCAGGTAGGAACTGCAGGTGTACCATCTTGAAGCTGATGGGAAAAGAGCAATTTTGCTATGAGCAATATTAAACTCAGTTGTGTACTGGAAGGGGTATAAATGAAGTAAAAATTTGTAGTTTTGCTGGCCAAAAATTGATCAACCCAGTTTATAATGAATGGGGAAAACCTGCATTGTTGTTAGGCTGAAAATGTTGTCTTGGTTCAGGGTATTTAGAAGTCGAGCGTGAAATTTAATGTAGCCAAACTGGAAATGAGAGAGATTGCAAGGCTGTGATAAACTCTTAGATATTTCTCACAGGTTTCCAAAGTATTCACGAGTGAGGAGGACTGAGAGTTACCCGTGGACGATGAAAGCGAAAGAAGACGTGAGAACTGGCTGAAATCCTGGATATGTTCCTCAGTCATGCACAGCACGATTGGCAGAGGATGGAAGCCTGCAGACTCAAGATTTTTTAACACAAAATTTGACCACAAAACTACACAGTCAGAGGCTGCTTCCCAGTTAAATAGGATGAAAAAAATTAGTCACAGAGTAGAAAGACAATGGATCTAGGACTAGACAACAAAGATACTTGGGGATCTTGCATGTAAAAGCATCCAAGTGGGAGAATTAATAATGGTAAAGAAATGGGAAAAAATGTATTTACATATATTTCTGTGACTTTGACTCTGAAAGAAAATAAAATAGGTAAAAACTGCAGACTTATATTTAATTTGATGAAGGCACTTTTTTAAATCTGGGATATTTTTATTTAAGTTTAAGGTATTGAGGATGGCATTAGTAACAAATCCTTTAGAATTTTAGTATGTACTAGTAATTGTGCTAAGTATTTTGCATGTATCAGCTAACTTAATCTGCATAATAACTTTAGGAAATGTGAGTTGAGTATTAAACTATAATTAACTGTATTTCAAACCTAAGAAAGCTGAGGCTTAAAAAGGTTAAGTGAATAGTACACAGTAGTAAGAGGGGAAGCCATAATTCAATCTCTGGCAGGTTAACCTTTGTAGCCACACATTTAACCACACTATTGCCTCCATGTTTATTATCTGATGGGAATAACCCATTAGAAAGGGAAGTTTGGTGACACACAATAAGGATTAAAAAAAGGAAAATGTTTTGTGTCCATTGGTTATGCTTAAATGCATACACAAAAGTCCCATGTCTGATCTGTTACCCGCCCCCGCCCCAAAGTCCCGGTTCTTGTTGCTGTAATTTGACAGTCTATTTGATGTTGCTCTGCTTCTGAACACTGGGGGGAAGGGGAGCGGGGGGAAGGGCAGGGGGAAAAAGAGATATATATACTAATCTTTGTAAAGCTTTATGTAATAACTAGGGGCCCGGTGCACAAAAATTTGTGCACTCGGGGTGGAGGGAGTCCCTCAGCCCGGCCTGTGCCCTCTCACAGTCTGGGACCCCTCAGTGGATGTCCTATGATGGCCCCAGTCTGCCAGGTGCCTTCTGTGTGTGTGTGTATGTGTGTGTGGCCACTGGGGACCTACTCCCAGCTGCATCTGAGGCTTGGAGCAGTCCTCCTGTGTGTGTCTACCTGCTGGGGATCTGCCCCCAGGCACACCATTAAGGCTTGGAGCAGGCACCCCCTCTATGTTGATCTCTCAGACTCTTGCCCTCCCCTGCATGTTGTTCTCTTTTTTGAGCTGTGACCAGGGCTGGGTGCTGCCTGCCTCCCAAGCTTGCCTACTGCCCATCTTCCTCCAGCCACCAGAAAGCAGGGAAAACCCCGCCTTGTGGTCAGGCCAGCCTTTTCCTGCTCCCTGA